>JASDQU010103492.1:242609-256992 GCA_032191745.1 Picea mariana | reverse complement strand
ATATATATATATATATATATATATATATATATATATATATATATATATATATATATATATATATATATATATATATATATATATATTACTTATTGTGATTGATCATCTTAGCCTTTTTACATGGATTGAAGGTTGGTGTAAGTCCTTATTATTGTTTAAATATGATGTTGACCTTCTTTAATAGTTTTAAATGTTTATGTAATATAACGAAGCATTGATTTGGATAGGTAAAGTAGCATTTGAATCTTCTTATTGCTCAATAAGATTTTGAATCTTCTCATGGTTATTTAAATGGCATGCATGCAACTTGAATGCTTATTGTTGCTAATTATGATTGATTTCTTATAGTTTCTTTGCAATGGAAATGTAAGGTAGTCTTGGAATCTTTCCATATTGCTTGTTATGATTGAACCTCTTAGTTCTTTTAAAATGGGTAGGCAAACAATAGATTTTTTATTAATTGCTATTTATGATTAGTTTTTATTAGTTTTATAAATTGGATACATAATGTAAATTAGCATCTAAATTTAATGTATTGCTTAAGAAGATTGATCTTCTTGTGGTTTCTTGTAAATGAATATATAATTTTATCCTTTAAATTCCCAATATATTCTTAGAAGATATTCGTTAATACGAAGATGCATAGTTGAGATACATGAGACTAAGATTTTACTTATGCTCTTTGGGTTATTATTCTTTATGTAAAAGCCTCTTACTCATTTACGCTCAAGTGTTGCTTGAAAGATTTATTAAGTAGAGTAGATTATTATTTTCACTATGATGAATTGATGATTAAGTTAAGCTGATAATTTTAGTCTTGAATAGAGGTGTATGATTGAATTAATGGGATTTAGATACTTCCTTGTTCCTCAGAACAATCATCAGTCCTGAGACCTTAAGTGATCAAAATCAATCGGATGAATTCTGGAGTTGAGCGTTGCTTATGTGTCTTGGAGGTCCTAACCATGTAGGATAGGTTGGGCGGGTAAATTCCTTATGTTATCTTTATAATATATGGTTGATGGAATAATAGTGATGTTGCTTTCAATTGATTGTGATGAAATTTATTGTGTAGTTATTAATATATGTTATGAAACAATTTCACTTGTACTAACATTTATTCCAAAAAAAAAATACTTACCTCTTTTGTACACCACTAATAGTTGACGTAACAGAGGGGTCGTTACATATGGTATCATAGCAGGTTCAACCTTGTGACTTTGGACCGTTACGCCTTCCACTGTATTAAACATTTGATTAAAAACTTATTTCTAATTAAAATTTTAAATTTGTCCATGCAGGTAATCATGGTTAGAGGATGGCGTGGACGTAGATGTTGTGGTGCTAGGGGAAGAGGTGCATTACCTTCAATAGAATCCATGCCAGAGGGGTCTAACCTCCAAGGAGAAGAACAATTCATTGAGAAGGAGAAGATTGTTGTGGGAGATGTGGTTGGTTTGATGAAATCCTTTTAGAGGATGTCAGAGGCCTTGATTAATCGACTGGATAAAGATGAGGGTAGGGAATTTGTACCCAATGAGGGTTCACAATGTATTCCAGTTGGTAGTAGTAGAATTCATAGATAACTCGAGGAGGTGAAGTTTTCCGAGTTCATGGGTGCCACGGACGACTCAGTCGTCGAGGCATGGTTGGAGAACATGGATATGTGCTTCGTACTTCGTGACTACACCTCCAACATGGAAGTTTGCATGGATTTATTTCAACCTAAGGGGAGTGCTCTTTTATGGTGGAAGACACTCCTACGTCAACTAAACATGGTCGTCGAAGACGTGTCATGGGAAATTTTCGATGAATGGTTCTAGGAGAGGTATTTGTTAGAGGAATTCATTAAGCACAAACTCAATGAGTTCAACGCCTTACGATAGGGTGGTCCTACGGTGCCAGAGTATGAGGCCATATTCATGGAGCTTCTTAGGTATACTCCACATCTGAACACGGAGAAGCTAAAGGTCAACAAGTTTGTGCTCAACCTTAAATTAAACATTTTTGTGAAGGTGAGGATACTAATGCCTCAGACGTTGCATGATGTTGTCCAAAATGCCCTCATAGCTGAGGAAGAGATGACCAACGGGGCTCGGGGCAAGACTCCTAAAAGACAGACTGGAATGGCAACTTCAAAAGCACAACAACATCAAACTCCAACCAAACAGGCATCAGGGCATCGAGATATGCCTAAACGACCCATGTTCATGACACCACGACAAAAGAATCCTCAACAGAGGACTCCTTACACAGGACCACCACATCAACAACAACATCGCTCGCAGCAACAACAACAGTTTAGACTGTTCAGCAGAACATACTAGGATCTCAGACTAGTAGGCCAACAACTTCTACTTTAGGGACCAAGAGTACTGGACCGAAGATCGGATGTTGGACATGTGGAGAGCCACATTACCAGTGAGACTGTCTTATTGAGAAGGCCAGAGCAACCCGATCAACAAGACACACTACAGTTGGATATTTGGGTAAGGCCCACATGATTCATGCTGTCGTGAACAACTTCCAAGCCGAGCACCATTCCACTATGCTCAAGACATCAGGTATGATCTTCGATCAAACCTTTAGTATTTTGATATATCCAGGCACTATAGAGAGATTTATTTCTAGTGCAATGCTAAAGATAATTAAGGTAAAGGTAGTCGAGCAGGATGAGTTTAGATACGTAGAAATGGCTTCGAGTGTCAAATAGAAGGTTGGAGGAAAAGTTATGGATTGTAGCATTAAATTGGGATATTTTGTAACGAAGGCCAAACTATATGTCACGATCTTATGATCTTATGATATAGTAATCAATATGGACTGGTTGGAATCATATGATGTGATACTCAACTGTAAGATGAAATAGTTAAGTTTGACAGATAATGTGGGACAGAGAAAAGTGATTGTAGGAAGAAACCAGGGAATGTCCTTGAGGTTCATTTCTTCCCTACAACTACAGAAGATAATGCGCAAAGGATGTAAGTTATATGCAATCTTAGCGCTAAACGAAAAGGGCAAGGTGGAACGATTAGAAAACGTTCCAGTAGTAGGAGAGTTTGTAGACATGTTTCCAGAAGAGTTACCAGGTTTTTCGCCCGAAAGAGAGTTGGAGTTTACAATCGACTTGAAACCTAGAACTGAACCGATAGTAAGAAGGCCATATCAGATGTCAATGCCTGAGTTACAGGAGTTGAAAATGAAATTGAAGGAATTGTTGGACTTGGGACTTATACGTCCAAGTGTGTCACCTTGGGGTGCGCCAATTATTTTCGTAAGAAAGAAGGATGGATCATGGAGTCTTTGTATTGACTATCGTCAATTGAACAAAGAAACAATCAAGAACCAGTATCCATTACCAAGAATAGATGATTTTTTTTATCATATGAAAGGAGTGACTTTGTTTTCAAAGATTGAATTGAGATCAAGATATCACCAGTTATGAATTAAAGAGGATGATATTCCTAAAACTGCATTTAAGACGAGGTTCAGACACTATGAGTTTATAGTTCTACCGTTTGGACTGAAAAACGCCCAAGGGGTATTCATGAGCTTGATGAATGGGGTGTTCTGCGAATACTTGGACAAGTTTGTTCAAGTATTGATTGATGACATATTTATTTATTCTAGAACGAAAGAAGAGCATGACGAACATTTAAGATTGGTACTACAATGTCTATGAAAAAACAAATTATACGGGAAACTTTCGAAATGTTCTCTTTACCAATCAAAGATTCATTATTGAGGGCATATCATATCTGGTAAAGGTATTGTTGTGGATCCAGCGAAAGTAGAGGCTATTATGGAATGGCTTGCATCGACAAACGTACAAGAAGTACATAAATTTATGGGTTTAGCAAGATATTACCGATGGTTCGTCAAAGGTTTTTCGAAGATAGAAAATATGATCACAGAATTGCAGAAGAAAAACAATAACTTTGTATGAACTGAGAAATGCAAAGAAGAATTTCAAAGCCTCAAGGAGTTGTTGAAAACAACGCTGATATTGAAAGTCCCTGACATGGACAAGGAATTATTTGCATGCACGGACACATCCAAGGAAGGCTTAGGTGGAGTTTTTATGCAAGACGGTCGAGTGATCGCTTACATTTCAAGGAAATTGAGAAATCATGAGGAGAAATACGCAATGCATGACTTGGATTTATTGGCAATAGTATATTCCTTGAGAGTTTGGAGACACGATATGATTGGACAAAAATTCAAACTAAAGACAGATCACTGTGGACTGTAGCATATATTTATGCAGAGTGACTTGAACGCACGACAGAGGTGTTGGTCAAAACTACTTAGCGAATACGACTTCGAGATTACTTAAATAAAAATTATGGTGAACAGAGTGGCATATGAATTGAGTCAAATACCACGCATATTCTCAGTAATACCTCTTAAGACAAATCTTCGAGAAAATATTCTAACTATATAGACCGACAATGACTTGTATAAAGAGGTGAAGGAAAATATTGGACAAGATACCATGATTTGGGTGCTGAAAAGAAAATACTTGGTATGAGAATAACAAGAGATAGGAAAAATCACAATTGGACATTGTCTCAGGGTGAGTACATAGAGAAGGTGTTGAATAGGTTTAGAAAGAATAATGCAAAACCAGTTAGTACACCTTTGGCCGGCCATTTCAAATTAACCAAAGAAATATGTCCCAAGACACAAGAGGAGATATAATACATGTCCAAGGTCCCTTATTCATCAACAGTTGGCAACTTGATGTATGTGATGATTTTCACAAAAAAACATATTGCACATGTAGTGGGAGTTGTGAGTAGGTATATGAACAATCTAGGTAAAGAACATTGGGAGGCAGTAAAGTGGATTCTCCAGTATTTGAAAGGTACTGCTACTCATGCATTATGTTTTGGAGGTCCGAACATTGTTCTAAAGGGATATTTTGATTCATATATGGCAAGTGATAAATATAGAAGGAGGAGCACCATAGGGTATGTTTTTATTGTAGGTGGAAAAATAGTAAGTTGGATTTAAAAACTGCAAAAGGTTGTTTCACTTTCAACAACAGAGGTAGAGTATGTTGCTGCTACAGAGGCTAGTAAAGAGAAGATTCGGTTAAAGAGGTTTATGGAGGAATTGGGAAAGAAGCAAGAGAATAACAGGTTGTACTATGACAACGAAAGTGACATTCATATTGCAAAGAACTCAACCTTCCATTCTAAGACTAATCATATACAACATTGATACTAGTTGTTAAAAAACTAGGATTGCGGAGCAATAAAATAAAATAAAATTTATAAATAAAAACATAGAAGATATACAATACAATAGAGACACAAATATACGTGGTTCACCTAGTGTGGGCTACGTCCACCAGAGAAATTGAAGGGGTTGCATACCCCACAACACATCTCCTACCAAATTCCTTCTATGGTATACACCTCAGGAGGACTTGAACCTGGAATTCCAATCTTTGCGCTTTGGCGTCCATGATGGATCCAAAGTGCGGAGCTTGGAATGCCAGATTTGAGTCCTACTAAGGCATGCAACCCATTCAATTTCTATGGTGGACGTATCCCACACTGGGTGAATCGCGTATATCTGTCTCTCTATTGTATTGTGTATCTTCTATGTTTTATTTCTGCATTTTTATTTTATTTTATTGCTCTGCGATCCTATTTTTCTAACAATATCTTGAATAAGCAGTCTATTTGGAACATCTGTTGGAACAGTATGAGGTGTTTTTGCAGTTTCATAGATTATAATATAGGTGGATTACTCACCTAAATACCAATCCCCAATGTTCTACAATATTCTATATCCTCTTGGCATATTCTAGGGCAAGGTTTGAAAAAATGGATCTCATACAATTGTGTTATGAAACCATCACAAATAAGGGGAAAATGGTATTTATACGTGTTCTTCCATAAATATTTGAATGAAACATGAACAAGGGAATGCTCTAAATACCAGGACCACCCTATTCCTATGAATGCATGGGAGGCATATACCACATCTAGTATATAATAATATATTTAAAACTATTGAGACCCTGTGAGTGCATCGTTTTGAGCCTTTTGTATAGTGTATTCTTATGTGTTGGACAATATTTATGCATTGTTGGAAATTTTTCCATTTGTTGTTATCTAATGCATCTTTATGACCCACTATATCTTTACATGGGATGAATCCTTCTCACCATACATCCTACTTACTAGTTGGGTTGCCCATGTGTATCCTAACTTGAGGTGTAAGCTGTGGAAGGGATTATTACTTAGGTCATTGAAGGTTCTCCCCTCTTAATACTAATGATAAAGAATGTCATAACAATTATGGTCACGAGTGAAACTTCTCACCCACTCATTGGTAAAGTAAATCTCAATCTTGGACATCTTGTAATAGGCTTCAAAATATGTTGGTGAAAATGAGCCAATGCATTTTCCTTGATCATTCAAGATTTATTTTGGTGCTAACCTTTGTGTGTTTTATTAGATATCTTATCAATTCTACATAGGGTAGCACTGGGGATACGGTACATGCATTATGAAAAAATTACCTCCTTAAATTCTAGAATATCACAAGCTCTTCTTCTTCGCTTTCATTTAAATCATCACCATATCCTATCCCCCTCCCATATTTAACCAAATGGAACAATTCGTTATAGGTATAAGCACCATCAAATCCAATAATGTAAATGGTATCTTTGTATATGAGAAATTTGATATCTTTAGGAGCTTCCATGGATGGTTGCATGTCCTTAGTTGGTTTTTTCTCCTTCTTAACTGATGTTTTTTCTATCATGGTTGTCTTGTTGACTTCTGGTATAGTTTCTTTAGGAGCTTCTATTATTTCAACATGATCCTTTGGCTAGCCTACTACTAACTTCTCCTGCATTCCTTTATTCCTTCTTGCATATCCCTTGGTATCCATGTAAAAATTCATGCATATTACTAAACAAAAATAGGGCACATGGGGGGTTAACTTCAAAACCAAATTAATTGAACCAAAGGATTCCTTTTAGTAATTAAAATTAAAACCAACTTTCAAGGATCGAAAATATTAACCATGAATTAATGTGCATGATGTCATAATGAATGAAGAGCTCAAATTTTGGAGTTCATATTGATGGTTTGAACGTGAGTCTCCTTAGAAGATACATAAATTTGAATTTGATATGAAGAAGGGAAAAACAATGCATACTTTTGGATAGTTTGAAAATCAATTCACAAGGGAAGGAAAATGAAATAAAAGCCACATGCTTGCATCCCACATAGACACAAACAATTTGTGAAGAAGGGGAAGAAGAAAATCTATCAATATGAATGCACTCACTCCCTATATTCAAATTGGAAAATCTTGCATTCAATATAGATGTTACCTTAAGCTAAAGAAAAAATAATGCATTTAATTGGTTCGTTTCAAAATCATACCCCATTAGGAAAACATCAGATCTTTGAGATGAGGTTGACTGATAGGTTACTATGTTTGGGATGTAACTTTCCTAGTTTCTTCTACAACTTTAAGCATTAAAAATGGAAGCAAATCACCAAATTGGCATATCTACTATTCGAGATATGCATGAATTGCATTCAAAGTTTAGAGTTGTATTTCAAAAACCAAAGGGGCATGTTGCATTTATTTGTAAGTTTGAAAAAGGTGGTCATTTAAATTATGATGCTATCAAACTAGGCAAGGAAAAGACACACTTTAAATACACATTAATACATGAGTGTTATTGTGCCTTATGGAGTCCAACATGGACTTTAAAATTCTACACATGAGTAGAGTTCAAAAACAAGGCGTTGATATGAGAATTGGGGCCTATTGAATAATTGGGGCCCATTCTCACTATCATTCGTAGAGGAAGGAGTTGATTTATCCATCGGACCAAATAATCAAATCAGAACAATAGTTCATGAAAAAGAGTCCCAATATTCAATTTGGCCCCTCCTATCAATCTCGTTGTAATTTGAAACTTCACCCCCATGTTCAACCATCAAATTCAACTTCTTCTTGTGAAGTTTGAGTTGAATTTTTTTATACATTATTATCTTGAATCCTATGGTATTTTTCAAGTTTAAATTCAAGTTTTCTTTTCTTAACTTTCAAACTATGCCTTCCCCTAATTTCCAAATTAGGACCTTTCATTACCTTCCTTTTCCAAAACCTTGCCCAATTTGGCAACCAGGATTGATTGTCAAATCGGGCCCTCCTTTCACTAACCTACCTCTCAAATTTCTCGATTTCCTAATCGTCCTCAAATTCTAATGCATTCCTCATTGAATATTTATGTGGATAGGTCATGATGTTGAGATCGGTCCCAACATTCAAATTGGCACTCCTACCACCCATCTCATGATTTGAACACTTTTTTCCTTACTCTTAAACTTAGAAAATGGTTGAAATCTCTATATAAGGCAATTTAAAATATGAAATACAAAAAGGGATTAGTTATATCGAATAATTGAACTTACCAATCCATTCATATAGTTGATTATTGCAAGGAAAATTTCAAACATGGGGAAGAATTTTCATGATCCGGATTTATGAGGGAATGAAATGAAACACATAAATAAGACAAAAACATAGAGATACAACAATACTCAATTTCTATTAAAGACTTAAATATGCAGATATTATAAAAAAAATTACAAAGTGAAATGAACTCGCCAGAATGGTGGTCGCTTATCTATGAGAAGAGATGTGATAACTATGCACATTCGCCAGAAGATGATTACAATGAGGCTCCCAAGAATTTTTAACATAAAGCATAAATGAGAAAACCCTAAACATCCAAAACCCTGACCTCAGAAGATAAAATGCCAAAAGGTTTGTGGGCCCTGGTGGGGGTAGTCAATATGTCAACTTCCCTAGGGAATAAATTTTTCATATAATCTATGTATGGGGCACTTGATACCTCATCAAAAAAGTCTAGCCGAGGAGTATAATTTTGAATGGCCAAATACATGTCAACATAAATCTATTGGGTGATGCCACGTCAAAAAAACGTTTTTTAGGGCCTCAAAACGTCCCTGGAAGATTGGGACCCGAAAATTTGTAGAAAAAATGCAAAAATGGAAACTATATGTTGAGCCAGTGGAATAGGTGGGCTTCCACCAATGTCCACTGAGATCATTTCAATTTCAAAATTTTATCATTGTATTATAATTATAATTTATCATACTTGTATTTGTGGTGGGTCAATTCATTTTGTCATAAATCTATGCATCAATGCGAAATATTTTTTGTATAAATATGCATTTAATTATACTTACTAAGACAAGTGGTTTACCTGTTAAATTACGTATCATCAATATTACTACTCTTTTCATTTGTGGATGGAGAAGATGTAGAATTATTTTGGATAAATTCAATGGTTGTAGAAAGTAAAGTCTACCTAAGTAGAAAAAAGATGCATTGTATGATATCATATCGTATTGATTTGTTGTCAATGTTGTTAATGTTTTAAACGGAGAGGTCACATTGTCTTGTCTAGATGAAGAACTAAAGACATTGGCAGACACTCGTAGTGGAATGTACTTTGTTTCTTATCCTAATATGCAAATGTGTAATCATAGTGAATGCTCAATATCTCAAAAAAATTATGGTTTGATAGATGACTCAATGTCTAGTGATTCAAAGGATGAAAATGCTTCAGAGGATGATATAACTTCAAGGGATAATTCT
The DNA here is from genome assembly GCA_032191745.1 of Picea mariana. Classification (NCBI taxonomy): domain Eukaryota; kingdom Viridiplantae; phylum Streptophyta; class Pinopsida; order Pinales; family Pinaceae; genus Picea; species Picea mariana. Next base: position 247,323 of record JASDQU010103492.1, on the reverse strand, counting down.
ACATCAAAGTGTGAATATGATGGGGAGCAAGATGATTATGTGAATGTTGGTCCAAAAGAAGGGAAGGAGTTCCTTGCAGACCATGTCATTCTAAAACATGTATGTTCAAATAAAGAGGAACACATAGCCTTGGATTTTATCTCAAATATTCTTGAAAACCACATTATTTAAGGAGATATGTTGGGATTGCATATTTTTTGTGTAACGGTGGAAACAATTTAATCACCTTGAAATAAATGCTACCTCTTAGTGAAACCCTACAAGAATATATTAACCAATAGATAAAATGTTAGACTAAATAATATGATCGTTGTTACTGGTTCAAGGGCTTCACTAATAAAAAAATTCATCCTCTTCACATATTGAATATCACAACTTGAAGTTTAAAGGTGTATCGGTGAAGATAACTCATCTATGTTCATCTAAGAATAAGTATGTTGATGAGAGAACTATTATAAATGTGCTTGAAGGAGAAGTGGTACATTTAGGTAGGTTAGATGGACTTCATTTTGGATTTCATATCTATAAAGTCTTCACACAAAATTCCACCCACTTTTTTCTATTATAGCGTTCTTTGATAAGGTGGACTATTCACCAATTGGTGCCCCTCAGTGGTGCTTGATTAGATGTGAAGTTAAAGGAAATTTCATCAAAGGTAGAGGTAAATATGTGGAGAGCATTAGAAGATCCACTTCCACAATTGGATTATCTCATTGGTATGAATTGCTCTTATGGCCAATTAGTGATAAGAAAACCATGTAATTACCACAAACACCCAAGGCCAAATTCATCTCATGGGTGTGTAAGGAAAATAGGTTCCAATGAATATGAAGATGAATATTGCTTCACCAAATGATTAAGAAATGGAAGATCTTGTAAAAATGAATGTTTTTTTTAAAATACCCAATGGCCTATTAACTAATGGGTGACACTTTATTAAATCCAAGGGTGAGAATGAAAGAAGGGAATTTGTGCTCAATGTATTGGAATCAAAATCAATTATAAAAATGTGTGGAAACACAAAGAAAATGATCTTGATTGACATGAAATTTGATGCAATTGAAGTTTTTCAAAATGCATGGTATAAATCTTTTTCAATACCCATACACACCTTATTTAGTTAAAAATAAGAAATTTCGAAATGGCAACGCAAGAGCAATAAATTGAAATTGTGGGTTAGAAAAACCAAGGCCTAATACTTTAGCTATAATAGCTAGCCTTCAGAAGGAGGTCAATGAAAATCTAGATAGAGCTCCACACCATACTCATTTAGTGCATCAATATGGCACAATGATGCCTCTTAGATTATTTCCTACAAATTATACATAAAAAATAATTCTTCAAAAGTGTAATGGGGACCTTGCTAAGCTTAAACTTTCTTTAGTGTCATAGTCCAAGTTAAGCAATATATGAAGAAGGAATTTTACAGATGTTGCAATTACAAATAACACTTTCTTTGCTAAGTGTGATGAATGTTGTGAAATTTTCTAGAAACCTAGAGGCACCATTGACCCAATAGTGATAAAATATTGGCACCAAGTCCAAACATTTCACAAGGAGTACATTACAAGTTGTTTCTCATCCTACTATGCCCATAAATTGGAATCATAGAAAAAAATTAGAAATACTTAAGCATTGTGGATGACAATATGGACAAGATGAATACTTCCATACCAAGGATTTTAATGAAGGCAAAGTTAGGTAACACTACCTATAATATCCCAGGTCATCTAGGTCATCTAACTAGCATGATTACACATGGGCATCAGAATGGGGGTTTTGGTCACTTTGGCCTCCATTTTGTAGATATAAGTTCAAACTTCACTATATCCTCATCTTTATGATTGAGCACGTTAGAGGACCCAATGGTTGATGAATTTGGACATTTTTTATACAATAAAGGATCTTCAATACATCCATTGGATGTTTCACTTTTACAAAATGAATCCTATGAAAAGTATCAAGAATGTAAGAGAATCCATGCGAGATTTTTCAATGCCAAGAGATTCCTTGAACAAACTCACACTATTTTTATTCTTGCAACTTGAAAATTATTGAGGTGACAAAAAGAACCATTACCTCTCTTTTTTTCATCCATGCTCATAGAAAAAAACACGTTTACAATCGTATAGGTAAGATTCCTTCCATTTGATCACACACATGAAGCTCTAGATGGAACATATGGGAGGCTATCAACTAAAAAGAAAAGATATATTATCACTCCCTCATGTCATGGAGAACTATAGAATGGTTCAATATGAAAGAAACTTTACTCCATACTTGATTGAGGAGGTTTATAATTTTAAGGACTTTGTGGGGAAACACTTAGTGGATGGAATTCAGAAGATTTTGAGTATCAAATCCCCTCAATAATTCAAATTCAGATGGAACCCTTGTTATGCTATATAAGAAAGTTATTAGGGATGATAATTGGTATTATTGCACAAATATATGGAAAAAAGTGGCTAATGGCATGCCAAACTTGTCTAAGTTAGAACCTATATTATCACCATTCAAAACACTAAAAGAAATGGAATAATTGAAGAAAGGAATAAATCCATCCATTACTCATTCTAATGAAGCAACGAAAGATGGAGGTAAGGAATATTGACTTCCAAAGATAATATCTTTAGAAAATGTTTTAAAGGATTTAGATGTTCCCTTAGTTAATCAGGCAAGGCTAAATGTTCTTTCTGGAAGAAAACAAGACAAGAATCAAATACTAGTAATGATACTCAACCATGACCTTATCAGGGATGATTTTAAGGATGGAAATTTATTTCAAAATTTAGAAACCTTGGCGAATCTTACTAATCCTTCATATGCTAACTATAAATGATTGGCGATATTTTGTAAAAATATTCAAATTTCTAAGTATTTTATATAGTTTTTATAAAATTTTGGCGATTTTTAAGGTAAAATAATTTTATCCTATAGAATTTGGGCAAATCATTTTTAAAATAGTCAATCTTGTTTTTGGAAAAACCATGGAAAATTAGCCCATGAGCGAAATTTAGCCCCTAAAATCATCCATGGAACTTATATCATGGATGATTACCTAAGTTAAAGGGTCCCTACTATTGATAAAATATTTGTGGGTCCTTCTTGTAACAATCCTATGGAAGAATTTGATCCAAGAAAATATGTGAAGAAAAATCATGTATGCTCACTGTATGACCAAGTGATAGTAAGCCAATATGGTTAGGAAAATAATTAGGTGATGTCTACAAATATATAGATGATATTGATAGATACTAGGTTCTAGTTCAATGATGGAAACCCAATGGAGGATATGTAGGTTGAGATAAAAAAAAACTAAAGAGTGGACAAATGGAAGAAAAAAAGATGACATCATTGATGTGGATAACATCGTATGGGAATGGAAACTATGGGTAAATGAAAATAACATGTAAACGAAGATAAAGTAAAAATAAATGAAAAGGGACACATGGAAATTAAGATATATCAACCACAAGTGGAAAATATATGTGATGGTGAATGAAACTTTATTTCCAGTGTTCAAAGAAATATAATGGGATTTTCACTCTTGACCCGAGATGTGGGTTTTAAGAGAAATTTACTAATATTATATGATGAACATGACTTGGAATATTATTCTACTAGGAAAAAATTTTGTAATGTGGTATAAATATCAATGAAAAATAACATATTAAAATGGATTTAGTGAACTTGTTTGGGTTATTCCTTTATAGTGTCACCTTGTTCAGACTAAAAATATTTCATCAGAAATTACATTCAAAATCAAGACTTGTCTTCATAGGTTTTGAAATACTTGAGGGTTTTTACACTTAGCCAAAATCCAAATTATCCTTTTTAACCCTTTCAATGTTTGAAATATTTTTCTTCTTTTCCTTGTTTGAACCTTGATTCTTTCTTTATTCCTAAATCGAGCTTAATTTCCAAATCAAACACTCTTTTAACTTGGTTGAACTTTGTATTTTGGTTGATTTCCAGTTCGGGCCCAATTTCCAACTTGAGCCCTCGATTCACTTGTTTGAAATTTACCCTTGTCTTAATTTTCATATTGGTCCTAATTTCCAAATCAGGCCCTTGCCAACCTATTCAAACTTATCCTTGCCCCTCAGATTGAGCTTGATTTCCAAATTGATCTCTCACCAACATGTTCAAACTTTTCCCTTGTCCCAATTTATAAATTAGGCGTGATCCCTTGATTGGACCCTCTTTTACCTTGCTTCATGCATGATTTCTAAGTCAGGGTCAATTGAAACTAGGGCCATTCTTGTCCCATGTTAGAGATAGGGGACAACACTTGCTAAGAAAAATGTAACATCCCGCTCTGGCGCACATACAAAACTTATTCTTTGAGTACACTTGCTCGCAAGTGATCTGGATTTATATGATGATAAAACTTTTCTTTCATTTTGATGCATTGAGTTATATGACATGATGTTTTTACTACCATGATATAGACAGGTGCCGCTGACTCAGTTTCGTTGAGTGTGCAGGGTTTCGGACCTTGAGGATGCAGAGGCATCAGTAGAACTCCCTTGGACTCTAGATTGAGTCAGGGAGTGGGGTATTTGAGTTGTTTCATTTATGATGATATTGTTTCATTTTGATGATGTACTATTGATTATATGATATGTTGCTGACATGATTTGACATGATGGTTGATGATGCAGGCTGACGATAGCTTGCCGACCGGACTCACATATGGAGTAGAGGGGCCACA
>JASDQU010103492.1:178742-223523 GCA_032191745.1 Picea mariana | reverse complement strand
TCTCTCTCTCTCTCTCTCTCTCTCTCTCTATATATATATATATATATATATATTCCCCTTTCCATCACTTCTTCTCTCTCCCTCTCTCTACCCCCATGCGCCCCTTCTTAGAAAAACAAACGTGTTCTAAAGATCGTGCACACATTTCTATGCACCCCATTGCCACTTTTTTTACCATCAACTTTGTGTGAACACCCTAACTTTCTAATAATTAAACCACAAATACCAAAATACAAAGTATAAAATACAATCATAAACACAAATACTAAATACAAATAAATAAATATTCCATACAAATACAAAAGAAAAATATAAATACATATAAATTCAATAGAAACAAATATATACAATTACATATAAATAGATATTCCATGCAAATACAACATAAAACATAGATATAAAGTATAAAATATATAAAAGCACATAAAAATTCCATACCAATATAAAATGTAAAGATACATTCATACAAATACATAGATGTTTAATATAAAGTACAAATAAAATCCATACTATAATTTACATACAGACATAAATAGATATGCAACACAAATAAATAAATATTCCATACAAATACAAAAGAAAAATATAAATAAATATAGATTCAATACAAACACATATATACATATAAATACAAATAGATATTACATGAAAATACAACATAAAACATAAATTATATAAAATATTAAATACATACAAGCACATAAAAAATCCATAGAAATATAAAATGTAAAAATATATTTACACAAATAATAATAATAATAATAATTTACTTTTAAAACCTCCTTGTTTGTGGGACAAGGGAACCCCCTCAGCCCAATGATTTGACTGGTAAAGTCTACATAGGTATACATACCCTACCCCCCTCTGAATTTGAACTTGTGACCTCTTAAGAGGAAACACATGTTCTTAACCATTAGGCCTACTCAGGCTGTATAAAATATCTATTTTTAAGGTCACGGCCAAGCCAGACTCCAGATTGGTGTAAAATCCATACTATAATTTACATATAGATATAAATAGATATGCAACACAAATAAATAAATATTCCATACAAATACAAAAGCAAAATATAAATACATATAGATTCAATACAAACAAATATATCCATTTAAATATAAATAGATATCACATACAAATACAACATAAAACATAAATGATAAATATAAATACAAATATATAATACATACAAGCATATAAAAATTCCATATAAATATAAACTATAAAATACATTCAAAGAAATAGATAAATGTTTAATATAAAGTACAAATAAAATCCATAATATAATTTAGTATAAATATAAATAAATATTTCATCCAAATACAATATACAACACAGATATAAAATACAAATGAAAATTAATACATATATAGTTATAAAATACATATAAAGATTGGATACAAAGATGAAAATTAATATATCTATAATTATAAAATACATATAAAGATTAGATACAAATATAAAATATAAAAAATATTCACACAAACACATATACATAGAGATTCAATATAAATACAAATATAAATAAATATATTAATATCAGTATAAATACTCGTGATTAAAAAAAAACTAACATGTTAATACAATTCACACCAATCATGTGAAAAAAACAGAAGCATAATCAAGAACATAAATAAATGTATAGCAACTTTAAAACGAAGAAAGACGAAAATGCCAACCATTGAAAAAATTGAAATTATTCACGCCAACAGTCTAATCAACTCTCATTTAAAGTACATTGGATAGAGATGGTTACTATTCTTAAAAATAATCCACAATATTAACTTATGTGATTATCTCATATACAATATTAACTTATGTGATTATCTCATGGTCAAAATACACATAATTCTATCTATGGGAATACCTAAAATGCACGGGTTCGAAACTTGACAAAGGGGGATTTATGATAAACTCGTGAAAATTGGAGTAACAAAGAGTTTAAAATAATTGTTTAATACAAGGAGGAGGCATAAATGTTAAGTGGCAAAGCTAAAACTAAAATTAAAACTTGGGATGATTATTCAAGATATCTCAATCTTCTTATACTTTAAGATTTACGCCATGTTTGAACACTGTCATTTCTTCAAATTAATTTATGCATATAACACTTAGGTACATTTATGCATACAAAAATTATGATTTATTAGTCTGATTGTCTTAATTACATTTCCGTCAAATGCACATCAAAAGACAGAAATTTCCATGAGACGTGCATCAAAAGACAGAAATGCCCCTAATTACTTGACTCGGTCTTAAGATTGCATTTAAATTTACATACGAAGATAGAATTATTGAGTAATCATTGAAATCTGTAAATATTGTTTTTGCAAAGTAAATATTGAAATATGTATGATTGCAATTGACCATTTTCAAAAGGTAAAACTAAATTCTTGAAACTGGGTACAGATTAAACTAATTTTAAAACATAACCAGGAGAGGAAATGTTAAACAACTGGAGATTTAAAAAGTAATCTTTAACTTTTAAAGATGTACTTAGGTTGGATAAAAATGATTATCAGAAAATCCGTTGGATAGAAAATGGAGAAAATGGTTACTAATTTCCCATGAGCTTTGGAAAGTTAAAAATGTTATAGATATATAAAATGTCGAGAAAAACCTAAAAAGGGAGTTGGAAAAACCTATAAATGTTACAGATATATAAAGTGTTGTAAATATATACAATTTTTTTTTTTTTAATTTCCTTTGATACTGTAAATTTTACTGGATCAAATATTATCTTGTAATAGAAAGACTCAAATGATATGGTGAAGTCGAGTGCATGGAATCCTTAAAACAGGTGAATATTAAGTTGGGTTATGACCTATTGGGTGATATAAGTTATAGATAAATCTGGAGACTATCCACCAAGGGATTTAAAGTGTTTCTTTATATTCAAATATACATTGGAGGAGAGCTTATTTGTAAGAGGTTTTAAATAGTAATAGGTTTTCAGATTTTTTGCACGTGTCTTTAAACTTGGAAATAATGGAGGACTAGAGAGTTACTAGATGAACTCTACCTCTTATTGTACTGCCTCCCAGGCAGTATACATAGTGATGAGTTCACTTTGACTACTCTATTAATTTGGGTTGACTTTAAAAATTTTGTAAAAAATTTAATGTGTAACATAACAAACTCAAAATTTTATTTTTTAATATGTAAAAAAAACTGATTTTTCTTACATTTCATTGATTGATAACTTTATAGTGTTATTGCAGCCTTCACGTATTTCGAGATCAGAATTAATTCAATGACATAACAGACTGGATAAGGGTAAGTTGAATTTATATTTTATATTTATATTTAATAATTTTATATTTATATTTAATAATTTATGGTCAAGTTTTCATCACAGACTGAGGAGGCAGTACGCGCAGCCTCGCTGCCTTGTTTAATGTAGATCCTAACCTTGTTTAATGTAGATCCTAATTTCAAGGTGTTTGTTGTAACCGACTAAGTAGAATCGTTTCCTATATTATGATGTAATCTGTCTTCATTCAATAATAGATTGTGAGCATTGACTCATCAATGTTGGTTTTCTTCTAATTTTAAGTTGATATCAAAGCCACATTGGAGATCCATGAAACTAGACTCTCTGAATAAAGATCCAAAATCAAAGATCTCGAATTGATTTGGAAAAATCACCAGCACCCCCTATATAGTGTTAGAGGAGTGTCGACACCCTTACACATATGAAAATGAAAAATTCGGATCCCCGAATCCCCAGCACTGCCGTTGTATGCAGCTAAGAGAACTTCGACGCTAGTGTTTCCCCCTCAACTCTCCTAGAGCGTTGCTAGCACCCCCCTTCCATAGTACATGAGCAATAGCGCTCCCCTTTTCTATTCGGAGGAGCGTCGACCATATTGTTTTGAAGCTGACTGGAGCTTGAGTTTTGTTGCGTTAATAGGAGAGGTCGCGTGGGTTCCTGAGTGCACGCGTTGGATCTATCTATGTGTTGGAGTCTCACCTTCCACCTCAAAGGCACGGATTTGTCCCGAGCTCCATAGTATGAGCAAAGTCTGATCGTTTTGGAGCGTTGAAAAAAAGGGGCCTCCTCCATTCACGATTTGGCACAATTTCTTATGCAAATGAAGGAAGAAGTTAAAATTATAAATCACTTTATAAATTGTGAAGGGTATTGAATGAAGAGAGTTTTTTATTGCCTTTGTGGGGAAGTGTGAGTTTTTTTTTATACGTGATCTTTTTTATATACATGAGTGAGCTTTTTTATATGTGAGTTTTTTATACATGAGCATGAGTTTTTTATACATGAATCATGATTTAAAAGTGGATATTTTTTTGTAAGAGAGTAAAACATCTTTGAATCTACAATTATAACTGGAGATCGAAGAGGTTGAGAAGATATGAAGTGCATTGGATTAGGTGATCCATTAGAGATCCTAGGTAGTGTAGGATTGGTGGATCCGAAAGCAGAGCGACGAATTGCTTAGAAAAGGAGAAAATTGACGAAAGTTGAATATTCTTGGTGATTCACCACCTTCAAGATTGAAGTGTGTTTGGTGATACAAGGATCCATTGTCTAGTTGGATGAGCAGACACTTGTAGAGATGGCGAAACTGCTAGCAGAGACCTACCTCAACGAAGCCAACAAATTAGATGGCTCGAACTTCATTAACTAGAAATTCAAAATGCGGACCTTGATGGAGGGCTATGGTGTCTGGACCATTGCGAAGGGAGATGAAGCGAAACCTGATGCGGTTGCCGGTGCGACAACAACACAGATCCAAGACTGGGATAATCACAAAAGCAAGGCCAATGTATTGTTGTGTATGTCTATTAAAGATAGCATAATTCCACATATTAGAGAAGTTAAAACTTCTGTTGAAACATGGACAGCGCTTAAAGCTTTGTATGAAACTAGCAACACAAATCGAATTCTTTTCCTGAAAACTAAATTGGTAGGCATCAAGATGGATGGAAATGAATCTATTAGTTCATTTTTGAGTCATATTAAAGAGGTGAAAGACAAGCTAGGAAATATAGGGGGAACATTTTCCAGCACCGATCTTGTCACTATTACCTTAAATGGCATGTTAGAACATATCAGATGTTCATAACAGGTCTCTTATCAAGGGAGAAACCTCCTACGTTTGAAGAATTGACAAGTATTTTGCTGCAAGAGGAAGAGAGGTGTGGGAATTTGAAGCCTCAAAATATAGATTTGGCACTATGGTCAAATAAGAGATCCCTGAGAGGGAGATCAGGAGAAAGAGGCAGAGGAGGTCGTTCATCACAGAGAAGAAAATCCCCAAGGCTGAATCAAGGTATGCCCTCTAACAAGAATGAGTCAAAGAGTTGTTTTTATTATGGTCGATTTGGACATATTATTAGAGATTGTAATTAGAAGAAGAGTGATGAGGCCAGGAATAAACCTAGAAAACATTGAGGTCATTATGTAGAAGAATCTTCAAATCATGATCTCAGATTGTTTATTGCTAGTGATGATATTGATGAACCCCCGAATTTTGATTCACGAGATCTTAGGTTGTTTGTGTCTAATGCTGCTTTATCTGCTAAAACGGATGATTCTGATGCCTGGTTTGTGGATTCCGGAGCATCAATACATATGACATGTAATAAGATGTGATACACTAATTTTAAAGAAACACAGAATGGAGCCAACATATATCTTGGAGATGACCGCGCTCATCAGATCAAGGGATACAAAGACATTCTAGTAACATTGTCGAATGGTACTATTCTTCACATTTGCAATGTTGTTTATGTGCCAGGGATAAAGAAAAATTTGTTCTCTGTGTCCACCATTATAGATCAAAACTTGAAGGTTGGATTCTTCAAGAATTATTGCATAGTGAAGGATCTGTTGGACCAATTCAAAACTGTTTCAACGGGAGTCAGAACAGGAGGCCTATACAAACTTGATGTTACCAACAAAGCACATCACGCACTGACTTCTGCAACTATGCCAACAAAGAGTCTTTGGCATCAAAGGTATGGCCACATCAATCATCATGATTTATTGTTATTACAGAAACAGAATATGGTTGAAGGACTTCCCATGTTAAAGAATAAGAATGTTGCTTGTGATAGATGTGCATTAGGAAAGATGCACAGAGATGAATTCCCCTCTAATCCTGATAGGAAAAATAGAGATGTGTTAGATCTTGTGCATACTGATGTTTGCGAGCCTATGTAGACTAGGTCTTTAGGAGGCACATTTTACTTTCAGTTATTTATTGATGATTTCACGAGATACACATGGGTTTATTTCCTTAGAAGAAAAAGTGATGTTTTTGAGTACTTTAAGGAATTCAGAACCATGGTGGAAAAGCAGACAGGAAAATCCATCAAAATCCTCCATTCAGATCAAGGGGGAGAGTATAAATCAAGGGACTTCATCAAATATTGCAAAGATCATGGAATAGTACAGTAATTTATAGTACCTCACACTCCACAGAAGAAGGGAGTTGTTGAAAGGAAAAACAAAACTCTGGTAGAGTGTGCACGTAGTATGATGAAAGGTAAGAATATCTTGAATGCATTTTGGGTTGAAGCCATAAATGCTGCAGTTTATTTAAAGAATAGAAGTCCAACAAGGTTTCTTGATATTGTTACTCCTTTCTAAGCCTTGTATGGTTCCAAACCTGCAGTTCATAATTTGAAAGTATTTGGGTGTAAGGCTTTTTCTCATATTTCAAAGGAGAATAATAAGAAATTGGATGCTAAAGCCATTAAATGTATTTTCATTGGGTATTGTTCTGAATTCAAAGCATACAAACTGTTTGATCCTTCTACTCACAAAGTATTTGCGAGTAGAGATGTACTTTTCCATGAGCAGGAAGAAGGAAATCATGACAATAACAGTCATGAGTAATGGCATAGACTTCTTGATGAAGGAGTTAAAGAAGAGAAGCAACAACCATCACAATAGCAACCACCACAAAAACAACCACAACCGGAACAACAACAACATCCACAACTGCAGTGACAGCAGCAACAACAGCAAGAAAGACTCAGTGACAGTGATATGGACACCTCAAGTAGTCAGAGTTCACCTAGTGGTGAAGACATATCTTCACAAAGTGGGGAGGAAAATAATCAGTTGAGAAGATCTTCACTACAAGTTCGGCTCCCTGAGAGGTATAGAGACTATGCCCTAATGAGTATCATTTAAAATGTCATAGAACCCATGAGTTTTAATGAAGCCAATGAACATGATGAATGGTGAAATGAAAAGGAGGAAGAATATGAATCTATAATGAAAAACAATACTTGGGAATTGATTAAATTGCCTAAACATAAAAAGCCCATTGGATTCAAATGGATATGCAAACCCAATTTTAAATCATATGGTAGTATAGACAAATATAAGTCTAGACTAGTGGCAAAGGGGTGTTCACAAACAAAGGGTATTGATTATGCTGAAACATTTGCACCAGTAGCTAAATTGAATACTATCATATTGTTAATTGCTTTATCTACAACGTATCATTGGAAGCTACACCAATTAGATGTTAAATCTGCATTTTTGAATGGTGAGTTAAAGGAGGAGGTTTACCTTACTCAACCTGAAGGGTTTGTGGAACATGGGCAAGAACACTTAGTGTGTAAGTTAAAGAAAGCATTGTATGCACTAAAACAGGCACCTAGGTCATGGTATGAGAAGATAGACTATTTATTTCTTCAACAGGGTTTTATGAGGAGAAAGAGTGATCCAAATATGTATACCAAATTTGATGAGCAAGGGTATATAGTATTGATTTCCTTATATGTTGATGATTTAATAATTACAGGAATTGTAGAGAAATTAATTGATGAAATCAAGGAGCAGTTGTCACAAGTTTTTGAAATGAAAGATATTGGTGAGTTACATTACTTCCTAGGTCTTGAAGTTTGGAGAAATGCATGTCAAACTTTTTTTTTCCAGAGTAAGTATGTCAGAGAAGTACTTAAGAGATTTAAAATGGATCAGTGTAAATCTTTTATTGTTCCCATGCAGCAGAATGTAAAACTTTCTTGTGATGATGGTTCGAAGGAGGTAAATGGAACTATGTATAGATAGATGGTGGGTAGATTGAATTATCTCACCACAACCAGACATGATATTGCATATTTTGTGAGTGTGTTAAGTCAGTTCATGGAAAAACCTCATGAAAGCCATTAGAATGTAGCAAAGGCAGTACTCATGTATCTAAAAGGAACACTTGATTATGGTATTAAATATACTGATGCATCTGATGTTAAGTTGATAGGTTAATCAAATTCTGATTGGGCTGGCAATCTGTATGATCGAAGATCAACCACTAGATATGTGTTTGGCATTGGATCTAGGATTGTTTCATGGAGCAGTAAAAATCAACATACTGTATCTTTGTCTTCTACTGAAGTAGAATATAAAGCCTTGTGTGCAACAACTTGTGAAGATGTTTGGTTAAGAAGACTTCTTCAAGATGTTGGAGAAGAACAAAAGGAGCCTACAATGATCAAATGTGATAATCAAAGTTCAACCAAACTGGCGAATAATCCGATTTATCATGCAAGGACAAAGCATGTTGATGCCCAGTTTCATTTTGTTAGAGAAAAGTTGTAGTCCAATGAAATAGCTCTTATGTATTGTAATACTTGTGAAAATGATGCTGACATTTTCACTAAGCCTCTTGGAAAGATTAAGTTTGAAATGTTTAGGGAAATGTTAGGTGTAGAAGTCAATCCATTCTCCATTAAGAGAGAGACTTGGAAATAATGGAGGACTAGAGATTTACGTAGATGAACTCTACCTCCTATTTAATGTAGATCCTAATTTCAAGGTGTTTGTTGTAACCGAATAAGTAGATTTGTTTCCTATATTATGATGTAATCTGTCCTCATTCAATAATAGATTGTGAGCGTTGACTCACTAGTGTTGGTTTTCTCCTAATTCTAAGTTTTAACATTATTTCCTAATCTATTTTTTGGTATTTTAAGGCTCGGGTTTGCGGTGAAAATTTGATATGTGAATTTGAAATCTATCTTTTAACGGTTATTTTGAAGGCAAGATCAGAGAATGTCAACACGCAGGGAAAATGAAAACGGAAAATAAAATGACACATGTTACGATTAGTCTGGTGACTCGTTCCTCAAGGTATCCTTTTGTCTAAAAAAAGAGCCTACTCACACAACATAAATTCAACTCTGGGCGCCTCTTAAAATGGAAGTAGGCACATCCAAATGTATACATGTAGAGCATCCAATAAGTAATAAACAAGTGTAAGAAAACCACAAGTTTGTCTCTAATCACCGCACAAATGCTGGGTTGGGGTGTGAAGTACTTATTATTTTCAAGTTTATCTTTAATCTAGGTTGTTCAAAGAGATGTGTACAACGAAATATATGTATGTCTTTTAAGATTAAACTAGACATTCAATAAACATCTGAAATTCCATATTTGAGTAACACCTAGGTTAAAAAGGAAACAACCAACGTAAACAGACATACCGAGTAAGAAAACAAGCATAGGGTTAAACAGGATTAGAATTGGCATCTGAAAAAAAATGTTAAAGATAACTCTTCTAAATGTTTAGACGGTCGACTCTACATTTGTAAATGCCATGCGTGTAAGGAAAACTAGCATATTGTATTTTGTGACTTGAGTTTGGTGAAATCATTTAAACTAGCATAGTAGATTTATCAAATAATGAAGACTCAACGCTGGTGGGATATGAGATCCAGATACACACCTAGGAAGGCAAATCTGTTCAAGGACGTACGAGGGTTTGAGCAACACCCAATTTGAATGATGAGCTTTCATCCATTTCTTTCATCCCAGCACTCCAAATAATTCATTCACTCCATCAAAGAAGTGTTTCCTCAAGGCAAAGGAAACGTTGAATAATGACCAAAAACAAGATCGTGAATGAGATTAAAAGTTCATTAGATATTTCATGAAATGAATTTATATAAATACAGAGAAACGGCTTGGGGAAAGAAAGAACATAGCAGGTATATAAAGAAGAGAAGAGATATAAAGAAGCCCCACAATATGTACCATGATACAGAGAGCACTAATCTTCATGAATGAAAAAACCCTGGAGCAACTTGACTGCTTTCTTACACCTAGAGGAGATAATGATACCAATCCATCCTCCTCCTCCATCACAAACATAGGACTATAGACGCATACACCCAAGAAAAGATGCAAAGGAATCAAACGCCCAAGAAAACACAAATCAGATGAAATTGTGGAGCATTTAATATATATATATATATATATATATATATATATATATATATCATTTTCCCACTTCCACTTCTTTCAACGGCTATAAGATAGGGTAAGCGTGGCCCTCTCTTTCCAACCCAACTCTGATCATTTGAGACAGATTACCATTGGCTACCTCTCTCTTGTAAAGAAGTCCACAACAAAGAAAACAAATTTCTTTTCCTTAGTTTCCTTAACTAACAATGTTTTTTCACAATTTCCTTAACTAACAGTTACTACCATCAATTATACAAATCCTAGTAGCCCCATTGTTGATGTGTACATTAATAAGATTTGTTTTCCTAACACTAATTGATTTAGGAGCTGCCATAAATGTTATTACTCTTAAATATGAAAATCTTAAATTGACCAATCTATGACAAAATCCTGTAGGTCTCAAATGGATGATCGATATAGTCAAACCTAAAAGTATGATAGGAAATGTAGTTATCTATGCGGATTATTGAGAGTATCCAACAAGTATCATAGAAGATGTAGTTATCTATGTGGATTCTTGAGATTATCCAACAAACTTTATGGTTTTGCAACTAAAATATAATATAGGGGCTACCCATTAATCTTATGAAGGCCATGGTTAGCCATTTTTTATGCCTATATTGGTTGTAGATTCAAGGATATGATTATCTCTCATGGAAAATATACCAATAAGATCACCCTTTATCCTCTTGCTAAACCAAGCTTAGATCAAGAAACACCTATGTGGGCGGGAAATGGGAATAGTGATGATGAAATCATCCAACGGTTGTTTATGGTTGATCTGTCTCTTGCTTTTAAATTAAAACTAATGATGATCTCATTTGTGATGCCATAATTGATCTTAATTCGATCACTAACAATTTTGTGAATTTTTTTGTAGAAGATCATCTAATATCTACTGTAAAAGAAGAATAGAATCATATGCCTAATTATCTTTACCTTGCATCCCCTACAAAAACTAGTATGCCTATAGAAATAAGTCCAGGAAAAACACTAAATATCATTCATAAACTGGAAAATCCACATAAGAAAAAAATCCTTGAGTCACTACAAAAGCATGCTACTGCATTCACATGACAATACATTGACATGAAGGGAATCCATCCCAATATTTGTACTCATCATATATATATTAGGGGAAAAAAATTATCGTTTCGTCAACCTCAATGTCAAATGAACCCTGCAATGTGTAAGACAGTGAAGGAAGAGTTACAAAACTTGTTGAATGTAAATTGTTATCTATCTCGTATGTGATAGTCAAGGTTATCACCCCTTGTTATAGTTCCAAATAAAAATGGGAAATGGAGAATTTGTGTGGATTATAGGGATTTGAACAAAGCCACTTCCAAAGATCAATTTCCACTACCTTTCATTCATCAAGTCTTAGATACCTTAGCAAGGAAGAACTATTTTTATTTTCTCAATGGGTTTAGTGGATACAATCAAATCCAAGTATCCCATGAGGATCAACAGAAGAATACTTTTACCTACCCATGGGGAGATTTTTCTTACCAAGTATTTCCCTTTGAACTCTATAATGCACCTGCCACATTTCAATGGGATGTACTAGGTATATTTTAATATTTGATACATGACTATGTAGAAGTATACATGGATGATTTCACGATTTATGGTAACACATTTGAGGAAGCCTTGGGAAATCTAGAAAAGGTTCTCATTCAATGTAAGCAAACAAACTAATCCCTCAGTCATGAAAAATTCCACATGTTGTTCACTAAAGAAATAGTTTTGGGACACTATATTTCACCTACTGGAATCAAAGTGGATCCAATAAAGATCCAAGAAATGTCATATCTTTCTATTCCAAAATCACAAAAGGATGTTCGAAGTTTTTAAGGAAATGTGGGTTATTATTGTAGATTCATTGAAAATTTCACAAAAATTGCATCTCCTATGTTTACATTATTATATAAAGATGTTGAAATTATTTGGACTAACCAATGTCAAGCTTCCTTTGAATTTTGAAAGAAAACTTGTCTCAAAAACTTGTTTTAAGAGGACCATATTGGTCCTTAACATTTGATATATCAATAGATGCCTCATACACAACTATTGGAGAGATTCTTGGATAGAAAGAAGAGCAGAAGCCTTATGCCATTTATTTCATTAGTAAGAATCTAACTCCTACAGACCTAAATTACACATTGATTGAAAATAAATTCCTTGCTATAGTATATTATATCAATAATTTTTGGCATTTCTTTACTAGATATCTTGCATTTGTACATACTAGTCACTCTGACATTTGTTATTTAATGAAAAAATGAGTACTGGATGGTTACTATTGTTGCAATAATTTGACATAACCATTGTTGATAGAATCAAAAAAGGAAAATTTCATTGCATATTTTATTTCCTATATTACCAATGAAGGTGAAGCTATTCTAGTAGAAGATATTTTTCTTGATGAGCATCTATTTGCATTATCTACTATCACACTATTATTTGCATATATTTCTAACCATTTGGTTGCAAGAAAGCTTCGATGACACATCTCACCAAAGGAAAACCTGAAAATTATCAAAAAAAGTGCAATGTATTTGTGGGATCAAGGATATCTCTTTCACATAGGGATGGATCTCATAATCCGATGTTGTGTTGGATAGGATGAATTTTGTGAAATTTTAAAATCTTGTCGTGATGCACCTTATGGAGGGAACTTTTCTAATAAGAGGACTACACACAAGGTGCTACATCTAGGTTATTAATGGCCTACCATTTTTTGAGATGCTAAAAAGTACGTAAGAAGCTGTGATAGTTTCCAAAGAATGGGACAACCTATTCAATCTGATGAGATGCCACTACAGACTTAGCACATGGTGGAACCTTTTGAGAAATAGGCTTTATATTTTTTGGGTCCTATCAACCCACCTTCCAAACAAAATGATCATATCTTGGTTTTCACAGATTATTTCATGAAATGAGTTGAGGAAAAAGAACTTCCAAGGGCCATAGAAAAAATGGTAGAGTATTTTCTTTATGAGGAGATCTTTGTTCACTTTGTTGTACCACAATAAATTGTTACAAATAAGGTAATTCAATTCACTTCCAAACCCATTCAAGTTATTACAAAGAAATATCAGATCCAATACATGACATCTACACCTTATCATCTACAAGCTAATGGGTAAGTGGAAGTCATCAACAAGGTTTTGGAGTCCATATTGACCGAGACTATGCAGATTCATTGCAATGATTCTGCTAATAGACTTCCATAAGCTTTATGGGATTATCGCACCACATGGTGGAGTTGTAACACCCTTGTTTCCCCTAGTTTACAAAAATAATTATATGGGCCAAGAGACTATGGAAAACTCAATATGTGTGAATGTTTGATTTGATGGACCTTTGTCTAAAAGGCAATGAATGTAAATTATGTTATTTACTAGAAAATGGATAAGTTTTGCATGAATGTTGGAAGGGATTTGTGCTAAGAGAGACCACGAATGCTATGAAAGATATGGTGAAGGGGGGCAAGAATGGTTGCATTAACCTCCACCAAACCAGTACCTTACTAGATTTAATTGCTCAGAACCAGAATAGTCCTCTGACCCAAGAATGAATTGCAATCAGGTTGGTAGGTGGGAAGACCTCCTCAAGAGTTAATGAGGGGATGGGGAAGAGCACCCATCTATAAGGATTTCAGACCTAACCACGGAATAGGAATTTGAGCCACACGCAATATTGTTGAGGAAGGAAATAAAGGAAGGTGTGGTGGGCAGAAGAAGGCCTGTGAAGAGTGTAGAGACGAGAGACTAAGCTCTCGGGTTCAAGGGAGAACTAAGAAATGAGTGTGTTCTGGTCGTAGGAAATGGCTAGCAGGGTTATGATACAAGATGATAAATGAGGTTGCTGAGTGACAGAGGAAGTACTCAGGCAGTCCTCCTTGCTTGGTATAGTGAAAACCATTACCAAGATCCCACAGGAGGAGGAGAGTAACCTCCGTCCCTACTGTCAATGCGCCAAAAGAAAGGATTATATCTCAGAGAAGCGTGTTCTAGCTCAGGGGTGGCTAGTGGTAAATCCGTTAGGAGTGACCTAGCCTATGGTTGGGTGGAAACGAGCACCCCTTTCAACATTCGCTTCACGTTATCTAGTTCTGATAAGTATTTTCCCGCTTTATGTATTGAACTGAAATAATGAATGAATCCATGGGTTTATATATATGTGTATTTATAAATGGTTTCTATGTGGAATGGTCATTATATGTGTATGCATTCATCTCCTTATGAACTTATGCTTCTAACTAATAGTTTGTATGCCCCAGCTTATCCCTTGAGGATTCATGGGACATAATCATGTAAGACAGTCGAGATAGAGATATCATGTCAATATGAACCTATCCGTCTGAAGAGGGTACCTCTTTCAGACTCCTTGCTGTGCGACTGAGATTTCAGGACCAAGCCCTTAACCATATCATGATAAATATCAAGAAAGATAGCGAGGTTCAAGCCTTGAAAAGGGAGATCTCTTAGTTTGGAAGATGAGCAGATGAGATCCATTCAGGAGGACCCATATGCTAAATACATAGGAGCCTTAGGCTAAGCCTAAGGAATCTAAGTCCTCTTGGCTTCGGAGCTCCGGAAGTCCGGGACTTCAGAGTATGGCTGACCTTACTAAGCCTTATACTGGATGAAGGTAACCAAGAGACTTAGTTACTAAAAAATTGACCAGAAATGAATGGTTTCCCTAGTGGTTAGGTAAACCTATATCACTGGATAAAACGAGATCCAACCCCCCATCATGAAGTAACGCGAGCCACAGATTGAGAAGGTTCGAAGGTCCCCTCAGTCATTGGAACTACAAGAAGAATACTTAGGTGAAGTTCTACTTCGGGAGAATAGAGATGCTATAGCATCAAACTCCCCGAACCCTGAAGTTACGAACTAATGGAGGCCATTGACCCAAGGGTTACGTGTACGTACCTTGGTCGCAATATTGGAGGGCATGAAAGACAATCAGACCGGAGTGACGTGGCGCAGTGAAGCCATCCATGGTGACGTGGACTCAAGTTTGACATGCCACATGTCACATGGATTCATGCATATCACATACCCTATAGACCCTTTGGAACGTGACACGTGTCATCTCAGATGAGGGCACATGTCACCCATGACCCTTCTACGTGTCAGCCCCTAATACGTTCCCACCTAGCCAAAGTGGTTGGTGAAGTGACCGGAACTCTAGGAGACCATCCTAGTCGTTAACGTCGGGAGACACTTGGTATCAGATCTTATACTCCGGAGAAGAGTCACTCCAGAGGACTTGAAGCTTGGTGCTTCGAAAACACCTGAAGCACAAAGTAACGGAGAGAATCTCAACTGTACGTTGTTTGGGGATGCATGGTGGGTGATCTACTACTTCGAAGGATAGCCACTTTAGAGAAAAGTGGAACAAGAATTCCCAGAGGTCGGAGTTCACCTGAACCATCGATCTCAGAGGACAAGTGTCGGGATATATGACACTCCGGAAGGATTTACCTTTGGAGGTTTTTATTTGTGAGTGATTTGGAATTTTCCAAAGCACAGAGTCCTGAAGTAAGTAGGGTTTGTTGATCTTGAAAGAAAATGTGGACCACTGATTTCCATAAGCGTACCCTAAATTTGTCGATTCGACAGTTCGGGAGATGTATGGTGTCATAGGTTGAAAACGTCCAGAGACCAAATCTCTGAAGCACCAAAATAGGCTCCTATTGTCTTGGGGTCTGGTCATAGCCCGCATTCATATGCGATTGTAGCCAGAGGGAAGATTCTAGGCCAAGAATTCAAATCAGAAGGTCGAATCCTGAATTCCCCGTTAGCCTATGAGTTAGCCAAGGACCAAGTCTAGTGGTTGGATTGGTTGGTGGATGGATTTTCACCATAGAATTAGGAATGAGAGAAGTTTTGGGATATCTAAGAACTCAGGGAGAAGCATATTGAGTCGAACCCACGTGGAAGCCCCGTGGCCCCAACTAATGAACACCCGAGGAACTTGGGAGAGGTATATATGCTAGCTCTAAGCTCGGTTTTGAGCATGGAGACCATGGATAGAATGATATGGACGATCAGAATGAGATAGAGACCCTGAATGGAGGATTTTATTTCTTAAGATGAACAAAATTCCAATGCCCCACCATGGGTGTGTTACAAATTGGTATAATAGCATGGTTACAACACTTGGCATGCTTGAGCTCATGGACAAGTCGCTTAAAAACCATGTTTAAAGAACTCTTAAGGGTGACACCCTACCTTATCACTTTCCAAAAGAGTCTGGTTAAAATATTATTGAAGAAAAGAATGAAAACTTTCTATTGTGTGTGTGTATTTAAGAAATATGAACTATGTGTTGTCCATAAACTAATAGATTGTTCGCTAACATCAAATGTTTTGTCAGCACTCAAGCAGTTAGTAAACCACAGGAAACTAAAATCATAAAGGATGGTGAAGCATCATGAGGTGGGGAATGGCTCCCACAATAGAGATGAAAGTCTGATGAGAGAAGGGCAGTGGAGACCCCTCTAGATCTGGCTGAAACTATAAGGAGCCTCATGGCCTAATTACAGAGTTGCAAGGCCGATAACGAGAGGTTGATAAAAGAGCAATAAAAACAAACAGAAATTAATGCAGTCTTGTTGCAGATCTTATCCGACATATAGAGGCAGCTGCAGCATGGACCCGCAACCAGTCATGTGGACCGATGATGTACAAAGAGGAGTCAAAGTCTGTCTGAAATAAGAAAATGTGGTCCCATAAGTGGCCACACTGGGAGAAGTACCTCAAGGAAGGCCCAACCTGGAGGCAGGGGACACGCATCAGGAGAATCCTATGGAAAGGAAACTATCAACTCTAATGGATATTCTAGTAGAAAAACTAGCTCACATTCTCAAAGGAAAGGAAAGAAGGGAAAGAATTCCAAAATTCATGACCCTGAAGAGTTCAAGAAATCCAAAACACCCTCTTTCAATGGAGATATTGAGAAAGGGGAAGAGGCAGAAGCTTGGCTGCTTGGTTTAAATAAGTACTTCAGATTCCATGACTACTCTAAAAACTTGAAGGCTCGAATAGCCATCTTCAGCCTGAATGGAAAATCTTCCATTTGGTGGGAAGACCTTAAGAATGTGAAGGGAATCCATGAAAAGGACTTATCATGGAAACAATTTGAGAAACACTTCAAGAAGAAGTATCTGTCAGAGAAATACTTTGATGGGAAGACTAAGGAGTTCTATGAACTCAAGCTGGGACAACTCATCATAGAGGAATATGTCAATAAATTCCTTGAGCTACTAAGGTATGTAACTTACATAAAGGATGAAAAGGTAAAAGTGCAATGATTTATCAGTGGGTTACCTCAGAACTACCTGAACATGATTGATTTTGATGAGCCAAATACCTTAGAAGACACTATCTGAAAGGAAAGTTCTTGTTATGAACAGTTCAGGATTCATACAGAGCCTCGCAAGGAATGGAAGAATAAGAGTAGTTTGGGATTCAAGAATAAGGGGTTTAAATCCTCAAGATTTAATAACTATAGGAAGGATTCTAGGATGATCCTTCCTACCCGAAGTGTGTATCCACAAAATTTCCCCTCTTAGAGTGGAAATAAACCTTTTGGATCAACCCCAGGAAATACTGATAACCCAAAGAAGGAACCCTTGAAATGTTGGGGTTGTGGACAAGAACATCTACTAAGGGATTATCCACGTAGAAATCAGAATAGTAGGAGAGTCTACAATATCCAAGAAGCTACCACAGTCAATGATGTGGCTAGGAACATGCCATAGATTTATGCATCTTTGGATAATAAACAAGCCAACCACCAAGCTTCAATGGTGGAGATGGAAGGTATGATTTCCAACCATTTGGTTTCTATTTTAATTGACACTGGTTCTAATTTGATTTATGTAGCCTCTCAGACTATTGATAAGTGTAAACTACAACCAATTAGACATGTTAATCCATGGTTGGTACAACTAGCCAATGGCACCAAAAGAAAAGTAACAGAGGTCATACCAGCTTGCAAATTCATTATGGATGGATTTCCCACCCAAGCAACCCTTAACATACTTCCCCTAGGATATTATGACCTGTTGATTGGTATGGATTGGTTAGTTTCTTATAAAACTAAGTTGGGTTGTTACCATAAAAATTTAGAATGTGTAAATGAAGAAGGGAGAAAGATAACCCTCCAAGGGATTCAGAAGCATGTCTCAGTAAGACGAATATCAACCCTTCAAATGAAAAATTATTGTAGAAAGGGATGTCCTCTATATGCAATACAGGTGTTGGAATCTGTTGAGGGTGACAAATCGAACCTAGAGGACCACACCATCTTAAGAAAATATAGAGATGTATCCCTGGATGAGGTATTGGGTCTACCTTTGAGAAGAGACATTGACTTCTCAATAGAACTTGTACCAAGAGTAGTGCTAGTGTTTAGGACACCCTATAGGATGAGTACACCCGAGATAGTTAATCTCAAGCTATAGCTAAAGAAAATGATGGACAAAGGCTACATCTAGCCTAGTGTGTCTCCATGGGGATCACCAACCTTTTTTGTGAAACAGAAATATGGCACGCTCCGATTGTGCATATATTATAGACAACTCAATAAGACAACCATAAAGAACAAGTACCCCTTACCAACAATCGATGACTTGTTCGACCAATTAGGGGGTGCTTACATTTTCTCAAAGATTGACTTGAGGTCTGGATACCATCAAGTTTGAATCAAGGATGAAGATGTCCACAAAACAACCTTTAGGACAAGGTATGGTCACTATGAATTTGTGGTGGTGCCATTTGGATTAACCAATGCCCCTGCCACTTTTATGTGCTTGATGAATAATGTAATCAGCAAATTCCTAGACAGATTTGTATTGGTTTTTATTGATGATATCCTAATCTAATCCAAGAAAAGAGAGGATCATGAAGAACATCTTAAATTAGTGCTACAAGTACTAAGAGAGAATCAGATCTACGTTGAGTTTAACAAGTGTGACTTTTTCCATAAGCAAGTCCATTACTTAGGCCATGCTATTTCTAAAGAAGGAGTGGCAGTCGACTTTGACAAGATCGAATCTATTATGGAATGGCATACCCCAAAGAATGTATCTGATGCTAGATCCTTTATGGGCTTAGTGGGATACTATAGAAGGTTTATAAAAGGTTTTTCCAAGATTGGTCGTTCAATCACTGCCCTTCAGAAAAAGGAGGTTAAGTTCACTTGGACATCAGAATGTGAAGAAAGATTTTAGGAACTAAAATACCTTCTGACCCATGCACCCATGATGAGGATTGCAGACCCTGTTAATGACTTCCTCGTATGTATAGATTCCTGTAAGGAAGGACTCAGAAGAGTTTTTATGAAATAAGTGCGTGTAATTTTCTACAAATCCAGAAAATTAAATGAGCATGAAATCAATTATGTGACCTATGATCTAGATTTGGCTATCATAGTGCATGCTTTAAAAATGTGGAGGCATTACCTTTTGGGTAGAATATTATTTGTACTTATGAAAAACCATTGTGGGTTGAGGCACCTGTTTGATCAACGAAAAATCAATGCCAGGAAAGCTAGGTGGATGGCTCACCTTAGTGAGTTTCACTTCGAAATCAAACACATCAAAAGAAAGGAAATCAGGGTGGTTGATGCCCTTAGCAGATGTGTGAAAACAATTCACCTGGAAGCGGTAAGCACCTGTGAAATCGATTTCAGAGAAAGATTCAGGAATGCACAAGAAACAAATTCATTCTTCAATACCGTGACCCCATACCTAAGGTAAGATCCTACAGGGCTAAAGTATGAAGGCTATCAAATGCTCAGTGAAGGCCTACTGACTTACAAAAACATATTGTATATCCCAAGTTGTGACAACTTAAAGAGATTCATAATGGACAAACTGCACAAAATACCATATACTGGTCATCCAGGTTATCAGAAAATGATTACGAACACTAGAAAACAATTCTATTGGCCTAGATTGAAAAAGGACATAATTGTTTTCAGGCGAATTCAGAAAATCCACACTATTATCAATTGAATGTTGACATTTTGGATCCATATCATGATCCATCATCAGGACAAGAAGCTTGACGATGGATCCTGATATGGATCCGAAACGTCGACATTCAATTGATAGTACTATGGTTTTTCCGAATTCGTTTGAAAACACTCATCACCACAGAAATCTCAGCAATCAGGACATAGTTGATTATTTAGCTAAGTGTCTAGAATGCCAGCAAGTTAAGGCAAAACACATGCATCCAACAGGGTTGTTACAACCTCTACCAATTCCAGAATGGAAATGGGAAACCATCTCCATGGATTTCGTCATCGGATTACCAAAATCGGACAAGCAGGATGATGCAATCATGGTAGTGGTGGAAAAATTGAGCAAGTATGCTCACTTCATTCCTGTCAAATCAACTTGCAATGCAATAGATATTTCCAACATCTTCATGAAGGAGATATTAAGACTACATGGCATGCCTAGGGAAATTGTATCTAAAAGACACACAAAATTCACTTCAAGATTTTGGAAATCCTTGATGGTTGGTTTTGAGACTAAATTGTTGTTTAGCACAACCTATCACCCCCAAACTGATGGAAAAACAGAACGAGTAAACCAAATATTAGAATACATGTTAAGGATGCATGTAATGCATCAGCCTAAGAAGTGGGAATACTACCTGCCATTGGTATAATTTTCCTACAACAACTGTTATCAAGATTCATTGAAGATGAGCCCTTTTGAAGCCCTCTATGGTAGACAATGCAAAATTCCAATCAGCTGGAGTAATCCAGAGAATAGAATTACAATCAGACCTGACATGCTGAAAGAAATGTAACAACAAGTGATTCAAATAAAGGAAAATCTGAAAATTTATTGGGATAGATAGAAGAGTTACGCCGACAGAAAGAGAACTCCCAGAGAGTTCAAGACAAGAGACCATGTCTATCTCAGAGTTAGGCCCGGGAAGATTTCTCTGAGAATGGGAGCTTGTGTCAAGTTGGAACCTCGGTATTGTGGACCCTTTGAAGTCTTATATAGAGTGGGAACTGTAGCCTATAGGATAGCACTCCCTCCCATAGTAAAGGCACATAATGTTTTCCATGTTTCCTTATTGAAGAAATATGTGCATGATTCTAATCATATAATTGACCTGTCTGTGATCTAGGTGGAGCCAGAGGGAAAATTCTTGCCAGAACCTCAATGCATACTAGACAGGAAGGAAACCCCACTCAAGAAATGAACCATCGCATGGGTCAAGGTGCAGTAGAAACACTTTGGCCCAGATGAAGCTACGTGGGAAATGGAGGATTCCATGAGACATGCATATCCATTTTTGTTTACTTATGTATATATAGAGCACGTTGACAGATATAACATCAAGGACGATGTTCCTTTAAAGGGGAGGGAATTGTAACACCCTTGTTTCCCCTAGTTTGTAAATATAATTATATGGGCCAAGAGACCATGGAAAACTCAATTTGTGTGAATGTTTTATTTGATGGACCTTTGTCTAAAAGGTCAATGAATGTAATTTCTTTTATTTACTAGAAAATGGATAAGTGTTGCATGACTGTTGGAAGGGGGGTGTTCTAAGAGAGACCATGAATGCTATGAAAGAGATGGTGAAGGAGACCAAGAATGGTTATGTTAACCTCCACCAAAACAGTACCTTATTGGATTTAATTTCTCGGGACCACAACAGTCCTCTGACCCAGGAATGCATTACAATCAGGATGGTAGGTGGGAAGACCTCCTCAAGAGTTAATGAGGGGATGGGGCAGAGCACCCATCTGTAAGGATTTCATACCTGACTACAGACTAGGAATTCAAGGCACACACAATATTTCTAAGGAAGGCAAGAAAGGAAGGTGTGGTGGGCAGAGGAAGGCCTACGAAAAGTGCAGAGACGAGAGACTAAGCTCTCGAGTTCAAGGAAGAACTAAGAAATGCGCATGTTTTGGTCGCAGGAAATGGCTAGAAGGGTTATGATACAAGCTGATAAACAAGGTTGTTGAGTGATTGAGGAAGTACTCAGGCAGTACTCCTTGCTTGGTATAATGAAAACTGTTTCCAAGATTCTGCGGGATGAGGAGAGTAACCTCTGTCCCTACTGTCGCTGAGTCAGAAGAAAGGATTATATCTCAGAGAAACATGGTCTAGCTCAGGGGTGGCTAGTGGTAAATCTGTTAGGAGTGACTCAGCCTATGGTTGGATGGAAATGGGCACCCCTTTCAGCAGTCGCTTCACGTTATCTCATTCTGATAAGTATTTTCTTGCTTTATGTATTGAACTGAAATAATGAATGAATGCATGGATTTATATATATGTGTATTTATAAATGGTTTCTATGTGGAATGGTCATGATATGTGTATGAATTCATCTCCTTGTGAAATTATGCTTCTGACTGATAATTTGTATGCCCCAGCTTATCCCTTGAGGCTTCTTGGGACATAATCCTGTAAGACGGTAGACATAGAGATATTGTGTCAATCTAAACCTATTTGTTTGAAGAGGATACCTCTTTCAGACTCCTTGTTGTGCGACCTGGATTTTAGGCCCAAGTCCTTAACCATTTCATGATAAAGATCAGGAAGGATAGTGAGGTTCAAGCCTTGAAAAGGGATATCTCTTCATTTGGAAGACGAGCGGACGAGATCCATTCGGGAGGATCCATATGATCAATACTTAGGAACCTTAGGCTAATCCTAAGGAAGCTAAGTCCTACTGGAATCAAAGCTTTGGAAGTCCAAGACTTTGTAATATGGCCAACCTTACTAAGCCTTATACTGGTCGAAGGTAACTAGGAGACTCGGTTACCAACATATTGACCGAGAACAAATGGTTTCCCTAGTGGTTAGGTGAACTTATATCACTGGCTAAACCGAGATCCAACCCCCCATCGTGAAGTAACGTGAGCCACCAATCTAGAAGGTTTGGAGGTCCCCTCAGCTATTGGATCTACAACGAGAAATCTCAGGCATCAAACTCCCTGAATGTCGAAGTTACGAAGTAATGAAGGCCGTTGACCCAAGGGTTACGTGTACACACATTGGCCGCGAGATCGGAGAGCATGAAAGATGATCAAACCGGAGTGACGTGGCACAGTGACGCCATCCATGGTGATGTGGACCCAAGTTTGGCGTGTCACGTGTCACCTAGATTCATGCATATCACATACCCTACAGACCCTTTGGAATGTGACACGTGTCATCTCAAATGAGGGCACGTGTCACCCCTGACCCTTCTACATGTCATCCCCTGGTACATGCCCACCTAGCCAAAGTGGTTGGTGAAGTGACCGGAACTCCGAGAGTCCATACTATTAATTGACACTAGGAGACACTTGGCATCAGATCTTGTACTTTAGAGGAGAGTCACTCTGGAGGACTTGAAGCTTGGTGCTTTGAAAACCCTCGAATAACAAAGTAACAGAGATAATCTCAACCATCCTCCATTTAGGGACTTGTGGCGTGAGATCTGCTACTTCATAGGATAGCCACTTTGGAGAAAAGTGGAATAAGAACTCCCGAAGGTCAGAGTTCACATGAACCGTCGATCTCATAGGACAGGTGTCAAGAGATATGACACTCCGAAAGGATGGCACTTCGGAGGTTTGTACTTGTGAGGGATTTGGAATTCGCCGAAGCATAGATTTCTGAAGTAAGTCTGGTTCATTGATATTGAAATAAAACGAGGACCGTTGATTTCCATAAGCATGCCTAAAATTCATCGATTCAGCAGTTCGAGAGATGTATGGTGTCATAGGTTGAAAACGTCTAGATCCCGAAGCTCTGAAGCACCAAAATAGGTGCATGTTGTCTTGGCATCTGGTCATAGCCTGCGGTCCAATCATTGGATTGGTTGGTGGATTGATTTCCACCATAGAATAAGGAACGCGGGAAGTTCCATGATATTGAAGAACTCAGGGAGAAGCATATTGAGTTGGACCCACGTGGAAGCCCTGTGGCCCCGACCAATGAACACCCGAGGAACTTGGGAGAGGTATAGCTGCCAGCTCTGAGCTCGGTTTTGAGTATGGAGACCATGGTTGGAAAGCTCTGGACGAGCATAATGGGATAGAGACCTCGAATGAAGGATTTGATTTCTTAAAAAGAACAAAATTTCGATGCCCCAACATGGGTGTGTTACAGGAATACTACAATATTTACCCCTTATGAGCTTATCTACAATAATCATGTTGTATTTCCTATGAGTTTGAAGTTAAGAAACTTAGAACTGCATTGCAAGTTGGATTGAATTTTTTAGAGCTCAGAAGCACCAAATGAACCAAATCAATGAACTTCATGAGTTACATCAAGTTGTCTTGCATAATACATATGTTGTCGAACAATAGAGAGTAAAGTGGCATGATATTAAGGGAAGGAAATTTTCATCTTAATCTTAGTTCTGTGATTTGCAACAATCCTTATGGGATCATGCATCTAATTCCAATTAGAGAAATTTTGAGGTCTAAAATGAGCCTCTTAAGGAAAACAATAAAATAAGAGTGAAAATAATAAATAATAGTTATGAATTTTCAAAGGGAAAGAAAGAAAACTTTTTTTTATTGTATTTTCTACTTATCTCCTTATGGGTTTACTCAAATTTCAAGTGTAGACACTCATTGGATGGAAAATTTAATTCTACATCCAATGAGTGCCTACATTTGAAATTTGATTAAACCTATAAGGAGATAAGTAAAAAAATATGATTAAAAACGTAGTTTTATTTATTTCCCTTCAAATCTATTTACCATTATGGTTGATGTCATCATATTGAATCACATTGGTTCTTTTTAAGTTGATGTTGATAACACATTTTTATTTTGAGGCCCATTTCTTACCTCAAAATTTCTCTAATAGGCTTCTCAAATTAAAATGGTATTTTTCAATCTTCTCTCCTTCCATCCCAGCCCAAGTAGAATCCATTAGTCCATACATGCTTACCTATAATGGATAGGTTGGGAAAAAATTTATTTTTATTCTTGATCAGGTATAGATTATTAAAATCATGAAAAGTAGTCAAATATCTAATTTCTTGAATAAGCAATCTATTTGGCACATATGTTGGAAGATTATGAGGTGTTTTTGCCATAGATTATGATATAGGTGGAGTACTCACCTAAATACCAATCTCCAATGTTCTACAATATTCTATAGCCTTTCTGGATATCCTTGGGCAAGGTTTTCAAAAATGGATCTCATACAATGGTGTTATGGAACCACCACAAATAAGGGGAAAATGGTATTTATATGTGTTCTTCCATAAATCCTTGAAATAAACATGAATAGGGGAATTCTCTAAATACCAGGACCACCCTATTCCTATGAATGCATGGGAGGCATAGACCACATCTAGTAGATAACAATATATATATATAACTATTGAGACCCTGTGAGTGCATCCTTTTGAGCCTTTTGTATAGTGTATGCTTATGTGTTGGAAAAGATTGATGCATTGTTGAATTTTTTTCCATTTTTTTGTTATCTAATGCATCTTTGTGACCCATTATATCTTTACATGGGATGAATCCTTCTCACCATACATCTTACTTACTAATTGGGTTGCCCATGTGTATCCTAACCTGAGGTGTAAGGTGTGGAAGGGAGTATTACTTAGGACCTTGAAGGTTCTCCCCTCTTAATGCTAATGAGAAAGAATGTCATAAAAATTATGGTCATGAGTGAAACTTCTCACCCACTCATTGGTAAAGTAAATATAAATCGTGTACATCTTGTAATAGGCTTCAAAATATGTTGGTGAAAATGAGTCAATGCATTTTCCTTGATCATTCAAGATTTATTTTGGTGCTAACATTTGTGTGTTGTATTATATATCTTATCAATTCTACATAGGGTAGAACTCTAGATCCAGTACCTGCATTATGAACAAATTACCTCCTTAAATTCTAGGCTATCACAAGATCTTCTTATTTTCTTTCATTTAAATCATCACCATATCCTAGCCCCCTACCATATTTAACCAAATGGAACAATTCGTTATATCTCTGGGCACCATAAAATCCAATAGTGTAAGTGGTATCTTTGTATACGGGAAATTTGATATCTTTAGGAGATTCCATGGATTGTTGCATGTCCTTGGCAGATTTTTTCTCCTTCTTAACTGATGTGTTTTCTATCATGGTTGTCTTGTTGAATGCTGGTATAGTTTCTTTAGGAGCTTCTATTATTTCAATATGATCCTTTAGCTAGCCTATTACTAATTTCTCCTGATATTCCTTTATTCCTTATTTCATATCCCTTGGTATCCATGTAAAAATTCATGCATATTAGTAAACAAAAATAGGGCACATGGGGGGTTAACTTCAAAACCAAATTAATTGAACCAAAGGATTCCTTTTAGTAATTCAAATTAAAACTAACTTTCAAGGATTGAAAATATTAACCATGACTTAAGGTGCATGATGTCATAATGAATGTAGAGCTCAAATTTTGGAGTTTAGATTGATGCTTTGAACTTGAGTCTCCTTAGAGGATACATAACTTTGAATTTTATATGAAGAAGGGAAAAACAATGCATACTTGTGGATAGTTTTAAAATCAATTCACAAGGGAAGAAAAAGGAAATAATAGCTACATGCATGCATCCCACATAGACACAAACATTTTTTAAAGGAGGGGAAGAAGAAAATCTATCAATATGAATGCACCCACTCCCTATATTCAAATTGGAAAAGCTTGCATTCAATATGGATGATACCTTAAGCTAAAGAAAAGAGAATTCATTTAATTGGTTCATTTCAAAATCATACCCCATTAGGAAAACATAAGATCTTTGAGATGAGGTTGACTGGTAGGTTACTATGTTTGGGATGTAAATTT
Source organism: Picea mariana (assembly GCA_032191745.1). Taxonomy (NCBI): domain Eukaryota; kingdom Viridiplantae; phylum Streptophyta; class Pinopsida; order Pinales; family Pinaceae; genus Picea; species Picea mariana. The sequence goes on along the minus strand of JASDQU010103492.1, from coordinate 196,446 downwards.
CCTAGTTTCTTCTACAACTTTAAGCATTAAAAATGGAAGCAAATTGCCAAATTGGCATATCTACTATTCGAGCTATGCATGAATTACATTCAAATTTTAGAGTTGTATTTCAAAAACCAAAGGGGCATGTTGCATTCATTTGTAAGTTTGAAAAAGGTGGTCATTTGAATTCTGATGCCATCAAACTAGGAAAGGAAGAGACACACTTTAAATACAAATTAATACATGAGTGTTATTGTGCCTTATGGAGTCCAATCTGGACTTTAAAATTCTACACATGAGTAGAGTTCAAAAAAATGGGGTCGATTCGAGAATTGGGGCCTATTGAAGAATTGGGACCCATTCTCACTATCATTCATAGAGGGAGAATTTGAGTTAGCCATCGGACCAGATAATCAAATGAGAGCAAGAGTTCATGTAGAGGAGGCCCAATCTTCAATTCATCCCCTCCTATCAATCTCATTGTACTTTGAAACTTTACCCTCATGTTCAACCATCAAATTCAACTTCTTCTTGTGAAGTTTGAGTTGAATTTTTTATATATTGTTATCTTTAATCCTATGGTATTTTTCAAGTTCAAATTCAAGTTTTCTTTTCTTAACTTTCAAACTGTGCCTTCCCTCCAAATCAGACCCTTTCCTTACCTTCCTTTGCCAAAACCTTGCCCAATTTGGTTGTTGTAACCTAGGTCTGCACCCCTGCCCTTTCCCTCCTTTACCCTATACATCCATTGAGTCTGTTTTTTGTTTTGTGTTTTATAAGCATATTCTCCATGATTTAATCACTCAGCTTACATGGCCCCTACCCATCTTTACTTATTTGGCACCATATTTTTCTTTCTTGAAAGGTGATTACATGTTTTGGTTTGAATTTGAAAATACTTGTAATCATGTTTATCACTAATTGAGCATGTAGCAAGTCGAAAAAGTCCTTTGTATGTGTAGGAAACATCCAAAAATAAATATGCATCAATCCATTTCGGGATTAGATTATAAGCAAATAAACAAGTTAAATTTTCGACGGTGGAGATCCAACAGTCAATTCATATCAACGACTCTCATGCATTCAAAGTTTCAAAATTTCATGAGGTTTAACAACAAATCAATAGGAACATCACTCCACAACTTCAGTGTTTGGGTGTTCGAACTTGTCATTATTTCAAACCTCCGAAGTGTCAGAGCCTCGAATTACCGAAGTGGGTCTGAACTTCCACATCACTTCAGGAGGTCAGTTATCCGGGAGATATTAATACTCTGCGTTCAAGAAGCCCTAAAGTGTCGGAGCTTCGAAGTGCCAGAGCCTTGAATTTTTGAAGTGGGTCCTCACTGCCACGTCACTTCCCGAGTTCGGTTATCCGAGAGGTTTTGATATAGAGAAAACACAGTTCCCAGAGCTTCGAACACCGAAGATCCTGAGACATGTGGCATTCATCTCTTGAGATGTGTGGAATTCATATGATGAGACACGTGGCATTCATCTATTGAGACACATGGTATTCATCTATTATGACATGTGGCACTCATTTCAGGCACCTTTAGGTGCGTCATCTGCTCATTTTCAGGTGACACGTGTCACTCTCTTTTTGTGACACATCAGCAATCATGACATCATATGGCCATGTAAGATTTGAGAGATTGCCACTTTAGGGGATTTCAATTCAGAGAAAACAAAGTTCTCCAAACCTCCAAAGTGTTAGAGCCCCGAAGTGTCAGATCCCCAAACTGCCATGTCACTCTGCAGCATTGTCACTACGGGAGATTCTCAAACTCTACATTCAAAAGCTCTTGAATGCCAAAGATTCAGAATCCCAAACTCCATAAATATTTAATGGTAAAAATATCTTAATCTCAAGTTAATTATCTTAGGATAATCATGAATTAATGACTCCGCGATGTTATCACTACGAGATATTTTCATCCAGAGAAAACACAGTTCCCAATTATTATCTCAGGCTATTTATCTTAGGCTTATCCTCAATTATTGCAAATTTTGAAGTTTTTAAACAGTGCCAAACCAGAACCGCCCAGCCAGTCAAAGGCATCATATTTCTCGTCAGACAACAACTCAGTGATAGTTAACAGGTATAGAATTGAAGCTTCAGATCCAGACCCTGCAACACCACAACCAGGAATTGGAGAAGCTACACACCCAGACTGCAGAGGGAATATCGGAGGCTCCGGAAAAGATTCATAAGACTTGCTTTTTACCCCAGGAGATAAATTGAAGAAAAACGTTGCCAAAACATCCAGTTATCTCCCAATGGCCTCCAACAATGCGCATGGATTTCAGTGCTCAATAAATAAATTAGTTCTGTCACTCCTAGTTAGTACTGTCAAGACTCAGTTTGATTCAACATATGCATCAATTTGGCTTTTTGCCAGTAATAGTTTTTAGTTGTTTAAAAGTTCAAGACTATTTAGATTAAGTTAATAAGTGGTCTTTTTGGTGTGATAAGAACCACTCCTTTTTTATTAATTCAATATCAGAGTATACCTTTATGTACTCCAGTAGTGTTTTATCAAGTTAATAAGTTGTTTTACAACTGGTAGTGTAGAGTTAAGCCTCAGTCTCAGATGGATGAGATCCTCTACAACTCTGATAAATATGTAGTTTTTGTATGTTTTGAAGGCCTAGTTTTTGGGAAGAATATCAATACATCAAACTGGTCAAACATGTTCTATGCATGGATTAAGGATCTCTACCTGGTGAATATACTCTTGATGACAATGTTTTTGTCCAAATCTACATGTTTTTTTATCTTATCTTGAATGCAGTTTTTCATTTGTGCGAAGTGCATTTCATTTCCTTCAGCGATTGTATAACTTGTCTTTACTAATATGCAACCTGTGAAACAACAAATGTTGTGGTGAAGATTTGTTTTTATTGCAACCTGTGGGAGAAATTGTGTTTTTGATACACGTTTAATATCTTGAAATGATATTTTAAGTAATAAACTTCTTGCAGCAGATTATTCATTGAGTGGTTTGTTGTTTCCCTTTGTTTTTACCTCTATTATTTCACTTGTTTGTCATTTGTGTTCCCCCAGCCAAGGAGGACCATCATCCATATCATTTTTCCAACCCCACCATGCTCTTTTCTTGGTAAAACCAACCCTCTAACTTACCAACAAAATAAAAAAAAAAACCATTCTAAACTTGAGGTGGCCTAGCTCTACCCTTCAATAGTTAGGTGCAAAATTTAGGACCAACATCTCCTGCCACCATTTTCGGGGAACGGAGTAATGAGATATCTTTACCTAGGAGAATAACAATGATCAGATCTGATATTTTATGGTGAACAAAGACCAGACACATTCATATTGTAGATCATTCACCTAGTGACTCCATGGTTAAAGAATCTAGTGGCGACTCCACAGTTTTAAGAAGTCATATTTTTATATGGAAGCCATCTTGGCTCGGAGGTTTTCTCCTTTTAATTTCTTTTTTGTTCCTGGTTTTCCAAATATTGTTCCTACTATAGATGAGTGGGGTGATTACTTTCCAAGATTTAGAGAAGATAAAGATGATAACCCCGCAGATCATTTGCTTGAATTCCATGAGGTCATTCATCAGTTGGGTATACATCACGAGGATGTATTAATGAATATGTTCATGTACTCATTAGAGGGAGATGCTCGTGAATGGTACCGATCCTTGCCTCCTGCTAGCATATCTTCCCTGAAATAGTTCCATGCAATATTTAGTGACCATTGTAAAAGGTTTATTCCAGCTGATTTACTTTTTGAAAAATGTTGTCAAGAATTTGGATATTATATTCAGGGGTGATTTTAAGAACCCCCCCTAAATTTATATATATAATAAATGGGTGAATCCCCATTATACATAGGAAAAATTGAAGGCTATTTTATCAATAATATAATATGTATATATAACTTTTTAGCGAATCTTTTAGTCAATTATATAATCTTGTAAAATCTTGGCGAATCTTTCACTGAATTGTAAAATCTTGTAAAATCTTGGCGAATCTTTCATTGAATTATAAAACCTTATAAATTCTTCGTGAATTTTTTATAAATTATAAAACCATATATAATAATAGGAAAATGTATTCATTAAATTACAATATACTCATTTTACATATTTGGAAAAATAAATATAATTTGTCCATCCTCTAGACAACGTTGCAAGCATTAGGGGTTGTGTTTATCAAGGATCTCATTGTTATGATGCCTTATGACACTGGAAGTGGACAGATAGGGCAGGAAACTCCATGTCAACAAAAAATGGTATCATACAAGATAGTAGAGATGATGAATTTGAAATCCTAGTAAAGTGCACCACTAACCACTAGCGAATTGTGTTGGATGCCAGTTATCAGATCCCTTTCAGTGGGATATTTCTATTACATAAATCAAATCCAAAAATAACCTAAAGGGTGGTGCCCCTTCTACTGCCCATTACAACATAACACATGCTTGAATATTTCACCCTCTCTATTGTTTCATTATCTCCAAGTATCACCCTTGTTTTTGTGATAAAAACAGTTAGCTTCTCCTTGAAGGTTGTACCCTGCCATGAGTAAAAAATGTGAAATAATATCTCTAGGAGTGTGTACTACTACCACTAGGAATAGGCCTCAAGCAATGCTTATTTCATCACAAAAAACCTTGCAATAATCTCATAATAAATCAACCTATTGATGGCATGCTTTTAGAACCTTGTTGACAATAAACTCCCCACATGCTACATCCGTTTGTTGGTTGTTCAAGGCCAATTCAGTGACAAGCATAAGTTCAACATTGAGGATGATCATGATTCTGAACTGGATATCAACATGGATATCAACTAGAATATCTACAGGATCATCCCTTAAACCTACTAATAGAAATATTTGGTGAATCATATTTTATGCTAATATCACAATGTATTTCACAAAAGGAAAGAACATTGACACCATCTTCCAGAGACATTAGAAGTATTTTATATAGATATCCCATATCCATCCTTTTATAGATAACCATTAGCTTCTTTGTAATTACTTTTGAAATATATACTACAAGATTAAAAATATGTTTATGCTTGTTTTCCTTTGCTACTGTATCATGATATTTCTAAAGTAATGTTGAGGTATCATTTCTACATTTTGCAAAGTATCTAGTTGAAAACCCTGCAGAAGATTTCTTATCAATTCCATTCAGAGACACAATATGAATATGCAACAATTTTTGTATACTTATGGTGTAATATATCGTAGTGCATAGATCTATGACAATTCCTTTTGGACTGATGGGATGGGTGACTTGATGTCTCATGAACTAGTCAACACAAACATTCAAACGAGATCCACCCTTGCATGTTTTTTACACAAAAGAATATATCTTTTGGCCCTTTTGGTTCTCCTTGACTAAAAAAACCCAATAGTTTTGAGTATGATGTGAACAACACATGCAAATTTCTTATAACTTTATGGCTTGACCTTATTCAAGTGTCCCTTCACAATTTGAAACTATAATACTATAATACTCTACTAAATTAGTTTCTCATTACACACTCATACATATAGATTGTACATATCAGATTTGGAAGATAGCATATGAAATACCTTGACAACTTTATAAATGTCAAAGGATTGGAGGGATATGTTCCTAATTTGGCATAAGAAATACCTTGACACCTTTATCAATCAACCACAACTCAAAAGAACTTGGGTAGCTCAGAAAGGCCTTTCTTGATGAATTTTTTGATTAAAAAGTTATGAATGTAAATTTGAAGATGTCCCCTACACCCTGGAGTCACTAATCCAAGAAAAAATCTACATCTAACCCCTTCAAAATTAATTTGAAAAAAAATTGTCCAAAAGTGCAGCGAATTCTCCAAAAGCGCAGCGAAAAAATAGGGGTCAAAGATGGAACGATAACTCTTTAACCATAACACACTTTACAAAACCAAGAGATATTTTGTAGATAATGTTGTTTTGAAGACAAAACTCGCTCATTTTTGTGAAATTATTTCCCATGTTCTTGGAATATGTGCCACAAAAGAATGACTAAAACACGCAATTAAATTGGAGAATTTGATTTTCTGAAATAGGCCTCCAGGAAAGTTGAATGTCTCCCAATATATGATACTTGTGTAAAAAATGAAGGAGTTTATTGTTATTTGGTATGTACTTAGAAAAAACCTCCTTTGGGTTTCCAAAATTCATCTTCATTTGGTCAGAAACCTCTTTTGAAAATGATGACCGAAAACAGAGTCAAAAGCGCAATGTGGTCTAGCATAGCACTTTTGAGTGACTTTTCTTGATCCATTTTCTGATCTGAAGGTAGATTTGGAAATATTGGTATGTCTATTTTTCTGTATAACTTTAAAGAATGAAAAATTACCTCCAAAACTGATAAAAATGAGTTTTCCAAAGACTGCTTCAGAAGTGCAACGTGGGGTCTGAAACAGTGGCAAAAACATGTTTTTTTTAGGTAGTTTTTAAACTTTTCCTTGCAACCTGTGAACTGAAAAGGCCAACCAAGTACATATCTGACATGTAATGACCAATACCTATCCATCCATGCAAAAAAATCATCATTTGGTGGCCCTGAGAAAAAATGCAGCGTGAGCTCGTTGTGCTTTTGTGCATCATAAATAGTCAAAAATTGTAAAAATGCCCAAAAACTCAAAAAATTCCCAAATTTATTCAAATTTGCTTCTAAATTGTTCCTTTAATATTGTGAATGATAGATTATAAAATAAATGATGCATCAAAAAACAAATCAAGGTTGTCTCTCTTCCTTAGCTTGATTAGGTTTTTCTTCAGTTTCTTCTTCAAATTCCTAACCCTAATTTTGTTGATCCAATTTTTGGTGTAGTAGTGCCTAGCCATATGTCTTTGAAAATTGATGTCCCTATTGGAATTTTTCAGGAGCATTTCCAAGTGTTCATTGACTCTGCTAAGACAATACTCTCTGTCCTTTTCAAATTCTTCTGCAATGGTGCCTTCAATGTCTTGTTGGCATAGTGGAGGAGATGGCTCAACACTCATTTGATAATAGAAAGGCATGTCAAATTTTATTGGAAAAATATAATAATTTGACCTAAGACCCTATCAAGTGACATTAAAAGAGCATATTTTATCACTGGAGACTGACAGGACTGACAGACACTAACAACAACAACTACTCAAAGCACCCTCATTATTGTGTATATTCTTGTAGAAATTTAAGTGTGTTGCTTGCAATCGATAAAACATTGGATATGGGTGAAACAAACCCTTTCCATTAGCATCCTTAGTATGCCTAGGCTTACAGAAGGCTAGATGAATCGCTACAATAGTTGAATATGCTATCTCTTAGAATACTATTACTACTTTTTTTTCCACTAGATTAAGCCATGAGGTTCTACTTGCAAGAGCTATGAGAGTTATGACATATGGATCGTGTTACAAAATATGAGGTAGGATCACTATCAATTGAGATGTCAATATCCCAATTTGAAGGCACAAAGTCAAATACTATCAGAAAACACTTCATTTGTTCCATCGTGGTAGATACCATCCAATGACCAATGATGGTGATCTCAACTCAGCCACAAGAAAAGAATGAATATGTAGCCCACTATCAAAGCTAAAAGTGTTACCCATAGATATCAAAGTTCCCAAATATGGACTCGCAACAACCATGAATGCCTCTTGTTAGATCCTAAAATCTCCAAGTCATTTTTAGTCTTTAAATTTTATTTTAATTGAGTCATTTAGCAAAAAAGAGTTTTTGTTTTTATTTAGTCATTTGAAAAGTTGGTCATGGAAATAAATAAACATGACTAAGTGGTTATGTTAGTGATTGTCCTAGGTCCTATGTCAAGTCATCTAAGGTTAAAATCATATTGTCAAGGTCAGTCAGAGGTCATTTAAAGTCATCATGACAATTCAAATTTGCAAAATCACATGTATTTGGTGATCATTCTATACTTTCACGAGTTGTCAGCGCGAGCAAAGGGAAATACACAGGACACGCTACAAACTATGCTTTAGTCTGCAGCGCAACGGTCACATTTACACTGTCTGTGCTACAGACTCGTGGAGAATACTATGTTTTCCTTATATCATCATTTTTTAGATCTGAACAAAAGGGTTTCAAGAGATTGTCTAAGTGTTACTAAGCTTGGGAATCCTCTTGTACAGCCATTGCTAGCTAGCCAAAGGAGCACCAAGGTTTTCTTTTCATTCAGAGAAGATTTATTCTTTAGGGTTTCTTTCTTACCATTCCTTGTGCAGAATCAATTGGAGCAAGTTTTCAATGATCTTATGGTGCCAAAGAAGGACCTCATTCCTAGAAAAAGATCAGGCTCCCTGTTCAGAATTGAGCCTAAAGACACCTCCTTGATTAAGAAGGATCCTAATCATGTGGATTCCATAAAACACATGGGCTGCTGGAGATTTTGCCGAAAACTGCAGGGACATTTTCTACAGGTATCCAAGGATTTTGTACAGAATTACCAGGAGGTAAAAACTAAGGTTGGCCATGTAGAAATTCATTTGACAGTAGATATCATAGAAAAATTAACTAAGATCCCAAGATTTGGAGAACGCTGGTACAAGGCCAAGAAGATAGAGAAAGAAGGTTGGTGTCAAGATATGCTAAAACCAAAGTTTAAAGAAGCAAATTTGACAAAAGGAGCACCAATGATTTGGTTGTTGGAGGAGTGTGGCAGGTTGTTGTTCATCATTCAGATATTATTCACCTGTGAAGGGAGATACAATTGGGTTCTACAATATCACTTCAAGTTGCTGCTCCATTTTACTGGTAAGAAAGAGATTGACTTACCTTTCTTTATGTTTATGAGTTTATAAAGAATGATTGCCAAAGAACAGAGAAAGCCAGAGAAGCTTGAGAAGTTTATTTTTCATCATGCCCTAATCAAGCTTATAGTAATGGATAAATTGAAGCAGGAGGGTAAATACTGGTCTACCTTTCTCTTTGTTTCAAATTATAAAGTAGACCTTCCTACTTCTCCTCCTAAGTACAAGGAACCAAGAAAAAAATCTGCAGGTTCATCTTCAACTATAGTAGCTGAGATTCCACAGTCAACTATTGCCCCTGTTTCCAAAGAGCCCTTGCCCATTCAAATTTCCAAGAAAGATAAAGGAAAAGGAAAGTCTAAGAAAATTTCTACAGAGGAAAGAGAAGAACAGTATGTTGAACCTGCAGAGATGAAGATTGATGAAGAAACACTAGGGTTGAAGGAAAAAGTTGAGGTGCCAGCCCTGAGGAGATCTACATGAAGAAAGTTGGTTTTAGAACCAATAGTTGAAGAGCCCCAACAAGAGGTTGAACCTAGTAGACCAAGAACTAAGTGGTCTAAGAGGGCAGTTTCCCCATTGGAAAAAGAGGTAATTCAGGTTATTGCACAGCTCAAGGAGTCTCCCTCAAAGCCTATGCAAATATAAGGCGAAGGTAGAAAACATTCAAAGAACAAAGACAAGTATGCAGAAGCACAGCTAGAAATCCAAGCACTAAAGGAATCAAATCTGAAATTGAAAAAGAGAAATGAGGTGATAACACAAGTGATAAAGGGGCATATAGTTGATATTGATGTACAATTTACTAGGTTGAAAAGGGATGTCAGAAAGAAGGATATACAAAGAGCACAGTTGGTGAGTATGTATAAGCAAAACCTCAACTTAAGGTCAAGCAATAGAAATTTAGTAGAGGATGTCTACTTGGCAAAGAATATGTTGAGCAAGAAGAATTTGAAAATATTCTTGAATTAAACTTCTTCATCTAGGACTGCTAATGAAGGAAGTTGATTAATGAATAATCTAAGTAATGCCTCATTTTTGTGTTATGACAGGCTCGTTGTTCATTTTGGTTCTTAGTATATTGAACAGTAATTTTGACATGTTAGCATATGATATCACAGTGACAGTATGTTCTATTTTGATGTCATTGATGGGAAGTGTTTTGATTAATTTTCCAAAGGTGAAATTTGATGATTGAAGAATAGGAAAGATGCTTGATTGAAGATATGTATCAATTGAAGAAAACAGAGATGCATATCACAGATTTACTCTGTTTTTAGGATTTGTGGTAATAGAATAATAAAAGGGAGATGAAAGTGCAAATGCAGCATTCTCACAAAGGATTCTTTTGAGATACAAGGTGTTCACTTCTCAAGTGATACATTTCACAATCCTCAACACTTGGTTTTAGCAGTGAAAGTATCACTTTATTATATCAAACCCTAATTTTCAAGATGGAGTGAAAAGGAGGGTAAAGTGAAGAAGTTTCAATTTTTGAAGGTTCTACAGGTCTTAGTATGAATTATCAAGTTTACCGAAAATCCCTACAGCACTTGATTCATCTACCAAAACAATTCTCCACTCATATTTCTCAAAGAAAGTCACCTACATCCAGTCTGTAGCACAAATTGGGTTTCTTTAGTGTATTGCACTGCAAACTGAGGATTTTCCTGTATATGCAGATTTGGTCAAATTTGCACCTAGGTTTCAACAATCAAGGATTGATTTGGTGTTCCAGCTGGTGGAATTCAATGGTATAAATGTTTTTGTGACTTTCTTGGCAAGATTCTTTGGTTTCCTTGGCCCATGAAGCTTGTTCCATGGCTACTACAATGATTGGCTCTACCATGGTTGTGCCCCTTTCTTTACTAATGCAAAAAGAATTCAAATTAATGTAAAGAGTGTAATTACATGTTGAAGAAACCATGTATTTTGGAATGCTAAACACATGTTCTATTGAACTTGGTAATATAGCAGTTTCCTTTTCTTTTAAGTTGAGGTGAGATTTCTGAATTTGCATTAATTTTTCTATAGTGAAATTTCCACACAAGAGAGCCTCAAAGAAGTCAACATATCAAAGAATCATCTTGAACAAGTTGAAGATAAATCTTAGACATGCACTTTTCTTTATTTGATCTATCATTTCTATCTTATGTATTCTTTGTAACTCTTTACAAGTGTTGGACTAAATCAAATGAACTTGAGTAGACTTAAAGTTCTACATGGAAAATTAACTTAGACAATTTTGGTAAATTAGAATGAATGGTTGAACTTGTCATTTATGGGGAGAACAATCATATCACTCACCTTTAGTTCTTGCATGGAGTTACTCCAATGGTCTTCTAATGTTCATAATTGCCTTGTATCATTTTAGAGCCCAAATTTATTTCTTTTTATTATTATTAAGAAAAGACTTATTGTTAAATAATTTGGCTCCCCAAGGAAAGGACATAACAACTTGAGGAATCACTTCATTGTATGTGAATGTGCTAACTAACATTCAAGGAAATTATCCATAGTTTAGACTTCTAAGAACTCATTGTGGGATAATTTGGGTTTTTCAAAACTAGTGTGGATTGCACAAATTTTCCACATTGGCAAAGGACTAGCATTGCACTAGGTGCCTTGCTAATCATGTCTTGATCTTTATTGATACCGCCCTAGGTAAGGTCCAGGGAGCCTTTAGTAATAAACACTCCCCTTTCTTGGGGTTTTAAGGTGTATGGAAGAATAAAAAATCAGCATTCCCCTATTCCCCTAACCAAGTTTCAATTTCCATTGCAGTATCATTCATGAGGTTATCTGTTGTACTACACAACCACTCACTTCAATCATTGCAGGATTTATTTTGCTTGACATTAAGGATTATTGTACATCATTGCACTATATAGGGTTAGATACTTTTGTGACAAGCTTAAAGAAATAAATTTGATCTTGTTTTATCAGGCATGCTAGCACTAGTTAGATTACATGCTTAAGAAATGTAAACAATAATGAATTTATCACAAAATACCATTACACAAAGATGTCGTAGAAAATATATCTTTGTTAATTGAAAAATTACAAACTAATACAATGTTGTACATACAATATAACCTTTCATTAATTATCTAAAGAAAGTTGTATGACTCTTAATCCCACACACAAAAGCAATTCAAGTTCTCTAGGCTTGTATGCCATCTTACAACCTAGGGTTTTGAGGTCATTTGCTACACACAGGGACATTTTTACTTTAAAATCCATTTCTGACCAAATGGAGATGAATTTAACAAAATAGAAAGAGGTTTTTTTTAGTCACATGCCAAAGAAAAAAATCCTCCTTCAGTTTATACACAGGTGTTATAATTTGGGAGATATGCGGCGAGATTTGAGGCCTATTTTTCAAGAATATTTAACTTATTGTTTTAGTCATTATTATGTGGCACGTATTTCGAGAATATGGGAATGAATTTCAAAAATATGAGAGACATGTTTCTTCAAAACAACCTTATTTACAAAAAACTCTCGGTTTTGTAACAGGTATTATATCTAAAGATATATCACTTCATCTTTGACTCCTATTTTTACAAAGATGCAGAAAAATGTATCCTATTGTCTTATTAGCATCCAAGTTACAATGAAATAAAACTCAATGGCTTGTTATGTTGATCCTATAGGGATATAAAAGGAATCTTGTCTTGCAAACTCTTATGCCTTTTTTTCTAGACCTTGGTAATCAAATCCTGCACTCAAAGAATAATCCTAAAAACCCTCGGTAACTTTAAAGATAAAAACTTGTCAAAACAACAATCTTCAAATCCTAGATTTTACAAAAACATACTACAGAAAATAATAATAGCAAGTACACAAGACTAAACTATTAATCACATCTATCTTTTATTGAATATGGAAAGAAGAAAACATGCTACAATAGATCAAAACCTAAAATTTGCTAACCAACCTAGTGGAAGACCCCCTTACTCCTTTATAGACTAGGAAGAGCTAGGTTTACAATCATTGCACTCCATCATTGTGTTGCACCTAGGTTAAAATACTAAGCCCTAACCCTAAATCTATTTCTATCTTATAGAAGTGCACCCTAGGCCTACATGAGAAAATATCTAGATTGGAACGATAAAAAAGAAGTAGAAAACATACATATAGGAAAGCACTAGCTACTAGAGATTTGTTCCTACTTAGACTGAGTCAACTCATGCACCTATTTATATAACTAGAAAATAAAATAGAATTAGAAAAATGACTGGACTAGAAACTGAACAAAAAATGGAACTTGCTAAATCTAGAACAACAGTAAAATGAGTTTAATTGAAGGTGGAAAAACTAGAAATATAGTAAGATTGGTGCATGCAATCATTGATAAATCTGCAAGAGAATGTAAATTCAAACTCAAAACTTTCATGGGCTTACCTTGATGTGAATTTCATGTACTCTTGTGTAATAATGAAGCATGCTTATCCTTCATTCACTTCCACCTTCATAGTGTTGGTCATTGGCCTAACATTGATGCTTTGAAGAGTAATACAACCATCAGGACCTTAAACATCAATTCATTGATGTAGCATACACTAATATTTCAACCAAGCAAACTTTAAAAGACAAATAAGACAATGTGTGTTGTTATTCATGGTATGAAATGGAGGTTTGCAAGGTAAGTGGCAGTAAAGTATGGGTAATGGAGGTATTTATCCAATCAACAAAGGGGTTTGCATAGCATTGTTTATGGAATCTGAAATTCAACCACCATATTTATGAAATTATAATTTCATTAGAGGAATGTCGGTCTCATGTTAATAGGTTTCCTATGATGTACGCATAGGAACCTAATGCATAAACCATTTTTCTCTTCCCTTAGCTAAGTAGAGATCATTTCCCTTTCTAAATAATCAATAAGTCTTTTCAAAGAAAATACAAAATAAACATAGTAAATCCTAAAAGGTGAAGATTCTCAAGTCATGCCAAAAAATGAAAGGAAATAAAAAAATATTTCCTTGACCATCAAACATATTAAAAAAATAATCATAATTATGGAGAACACATGGAGTGCCCACAAAATAACTAAAGGCATATATTAAGCCTAAGACCATATGTTTCTCAAATAAATGTCATGACAAAAAGATGAAAAATAATTTTTTACTCAACAAAGGTCTTTAACTTTAACCCAAACCCTTGACTCAATGGAAATCAGATGAAGCCAATAATTCCATAACAAAAGGTTCAGTCAAACATAAAATGAGAACTACAAGCATTCAAGGGCCTAACACATTTTTAACCAAAATAAACACAAAATTCCAAAATTGACAAAATGCTCCAAATGAAACAAACAAACAAACCATTAAAATTTATCAACATATTAGAGAAAGACATCAAAGAAATTGCATCTACTTGAATGAGCCCATTCTTGCTTAGCGGAATTCTTGTTAAATCAGGTATCTACCCTTTAATACTAGGACACTATCTATGTGAAGAGATAGGTCTCATATTCATCAAATTCCAACTTCATTTCTTGTCACATACAAGAAAGAGACAATGTAATAGTTAAATATCAAAAAATAAATCTTAAAATAACTTGCATCAAGAAAATGTGGCTCCAAAGTTACAATGAAAAACACAAAATATAAATTATAGAACCTATTTTTACCTAAAATGCATCCTCAAATTGGCATATAGTAATCTTGCTATGATAAAGAATTTCTAACCTACTCCAAAAATAGAGGAAGAATGTATCACAGGAATCACATCATTTGTGCTATTCCATTCACTATTTCTTGCAACACCAATGGAACACATATACCGAAATAAGTGTTCCCTAGGCCCTCATATATATTGGATTAAATCAAATGTTGTGGTATATCAATTTCCCAGTTCTCATCTTGGTGCTCATTTTCTTCATTCTAAACAAGACCCTCTCCAGATGGACTATCATTATGAGCCTCCAAATAATTATGTTTCATATCAAGTTCATTAGAGAAACTTGTTATATTGTTTTCTCCCCTTCTATCACAATCTGATCGCCAAAGAGCTATTGCTCTTTCATATGGAAAATTGGTAATGTCATACTTTGTTACATATAATCTTAAACCTATATCCATATGTTTATCAAGCTTGTTCCTAATCTTTGACTTCAAAAATGATAGTGCACTAAACATTCTCTCATCCTCCACTGATCCCAAAATCATGGTTAGACACAAATCCACTAATTTGTAATATTCGGATATGTTTTCCTATAAGTATTGGCTAGCACCTAAAATAGTCCATAATCTTGTTATTGCACCATATTCTAGAGGATTCTCCGAAGCGCGAAATTGATTCCACATTGTTTCAGAGAAGCGTGTGGCTTGTTGAAACAATTTTGATTGATCCAAAATACCTTCAACCTGTTCTCCATGTATCTCGACCTTCTTGCAAAAGTGGCCCACTAAAGTATTTAATTTTTCCACAAAGTCACGTTTTAAAGTAGGTTGGAATTTTAAATTGTTCCAATATTCAGGGTACACCACAAATATGGCCTCCAACAATTCATCTCGATGGATTCGTTCTCTTATCTCCGATGACAGTGACTTTTCAATTTCTATCAAGTTGTGTCTCACTGAAATGACAACATTGTCGAATAGGTCTCCTGACACAGGGCACTCTTTGGTGGTTCATCCTGTCTTATCAATATAATGAAAAGGAGCCATATACCCATGCACTTCCATACATAGTATCCCTTTTTCATCAAACTTCAAATAATTTTCATTATTTTCTATATCAATGATTGTAGTCCAATTTGTAAACCGTGGACTTGCAAAAGACTCTGGCATCATATACAAATTATCCAATGAAAGGCATGCAAATTTTATTGCATTTTTGTATTCTACAATATACATTGTGCGACTTTGAGACATTTTCACAAGGACATTCATTTCATCTAGCACAGGAAGAATTCCAACCAATGTTAATAATGTCTCTATGTCAATTAGTCGAAAGAGAAGACCTTGAGCTTTATCTACACTGAAGCGATGTTCATACATCACCCCTACCAAGGACTCGTACTCACTAAATAATCTTTGAGCTGGTCCATTCAATGAGATCCATCTTGTATCAACATCTTTTAATAGCTTTTTTCCATTTGTAAAACCGTCAACAATTTTTTTAAACTCTGAAAATCGTTTGGGACTACAAGAAAACTATGCATAAGCCTCTTGTACAAGATCTTCAACTTTTGAAACCGATGGAAACTTGCTTACTATTTTAAATGAAAGATTCATCCTATGAGCCATGCAATGAATACTCAACATATATGGTGAAGTTGATAGTTGTAGTCTAACACAAAGGCCATTCCTTTGTCCTTGCATTACTGATGCTCCATCCGCTCCAACACATACCAACTTTTTTGTGATCATTAAATGATCTATATCACCACTTTCCTTCAAACTATTATTAACAAGTTCATAAATATTTTCAGCTATAGAATTCTCCTTCATTGTATGAACCCCAAGTGGATAGGAATGGCTAATATGGTCATTAACCATATAAATACTCATACAAATCCATGAAGTGTTATCAATAGTTGTAACCTCATCCAAAGACAATGACAAAAACCTAGCACTTGCAATCTTCTATTTCATATCATCCTTTTCTACTTGAGCTAGATATTTTTCCCATTCCCAACCACTTGTTAAAGACCAATGAGAATACAGAAAGTTTGGCATTTGAAGAAAAGATAGATATTTCATGTAATCTAGATAATCTGTCATAGGATGCCCTTTAGATAAGATGTGAAATACAGTTCTTAATTGAATTGTCTTGGATAACAAATTTCTTTCCATCGTCTTTTCGAATAGAGATGTGATGCTTCCTCCACCTGCCTCGAGTTTTTTCTTACTTATTAAATATTCATTATATTCATCATCATATTTGACATGTCCACATTCCTCCAAAGATTTCCATATGACAATAGATTCCTCCTCGCCATCTACAATTTTATTTGCATACACCTTTCCTACATGCTTCTCAATTGTATCTAACTTCATTTGAAATGTCGTTGGCGTGCCAAGTTTCCAACTACATATATTGCATCTAACTTTTGGTTTATCTTTCTCATTTTTTGGAGGTAATGGCACAATAAATGAAAATTTTGAGACCCAATCTGGTTGGAAGCCTTTCCCTATGTCCCATTGGCCCTTTTGTATTTTCCGTGAATTGGTTGTGTACTTTTCCAATGAAATATTTTTGACATTTGTACTGCCAATTTCTGGTGAAAATGCATCTATCTCACTTTGATCACCATAGGAACATATTTCCTTATCTATTATTTGGATATTAGATGCATTCTCACAAGAGTTGACATCTCTTTTAGTGATAGGTTGCTCAAAAGAGATCGAAGCATGAAGAGAATGTGGATCCTTGGATTGAGGTCTTTGAAAGTATGATGATAGATCATTTTGTCTTGATCTTTTCTTCCCACAATCGGTGTTTGGCATCTCAATAAATATTCCCCAATTGAAATTTCAAATTGATCTAGAAGCCAAAAGTGAAACCTGCAAGAGAAATAACATAAAATTACTAAATTTCCAACCAAGTATAGAAAATTCAATTTGAACGAAGCTACTCTAATACTTTCTCCCAAATTTCTCCTCACATTGTGATATGCTTCAAGACCTAGAAATACTGCAAAGCTTAATGGATATAATGAAAAGAGGTGCAAATCCATACATGAATATGTGTGATGGTAGTAATCTCTATAATCCAGATGGTATGTGGAAGCAGGAAATAAAATGTTACAAGTGTAATGAAAACAATAATGGTGGAAAACTAGAGGTTCCCTTCAAAGACTCAAACAATGACAATAAGAAAGAAGAGAAAACATTAGGATACCACCCCAATATTCAAAACCATTGAGAGATTGAGAATTCAATGGGTGGATAAGTGGTTTAGATGGTATAGTTATCTTACATTAGGGTTTGGGGGGTTTTGG
>JASDQU010103492.1:157152-169698 GCA_032191745.1 Picea mariana | reverse complement strand
CTAAAATATCATTAAAAATCATAAATCAAAATTAACCAAGATACCATTGAATATCATAACCCAAAATTATAACTAAGATGCTATTAGAAAGCATAACTCAAAATCCATTTTTTTATCCTATCATGTTGAAGAAAAATTAACAAATGAAACAAGCATACATAGAATATTTGGGATTTCAATTTGATAAACAAACACTATCTAAGTTAGTACTTTGTAGAGTAATTTAAAACTAAGAAGGAAAAGACATAACACTACAATTAACCGCCTCCTACAACCTGCAAACCACAAATAACCATGGACGTCCTTCTATGATATACACAGTTCAATCAAGCAATCTGCAATTAAGGAAAACAAATTAGATTAACAATTTATAATTGACATATACACACAACAATTAAAATTGAGAAATACATGCAGTAAAGAGACAATTTCAAATTCTAAATAAGCAAAAGGATGAATACAAATATATACTGATATACACAGTCACCCAGACCACTGGTGGGCCCCCCAACAGGTCGTGGCACCACTCCACAAAAAAAGTAGATGCTAAATCGACGCGGTACTATTATTAAGCATGAAAACAGAGTATGCAACAAAATTCTAATAATGTATGTATCAAAAATAATAAGAATTCGTCTCCCCTGCTTCATGCCACAAGTAGTGGTATTTATAGGTGATTACACAGCTTGAGAGGTTGACCACTGGAAGGGTCGACCCTCTCTAAAAACAGTAAAATCACTAAATTTATCCTAACCACAACATATTCCTTAACATACTTTGTATTCCACTCAATGATCACTACAACTGCCCAATCCGAGATGTGTCGAGCTTCAAAGTTGGAGCTTAAAAGAGGGCATAAAACCCTCATCCTCGATTCATCCATCAAAGCCTGTCAATGTACTAACCTCCAAATCCTCTATGATCCAAGTGTCAGATCGAGTGTCGTATGGATTTTTGGATGTCGAATCAAAAACCACACATTGCTCTTAATCCATCTGCAATTTCAGGAAACAGATCGCGAGGGACCTAATTGGGCATATTACGCAGAAACCCATATGCCCTATTTTTCGGATTCCACTTCATCCTCCCACAAATTAAGATTTAAGTTTGTTTCCTGTAATAGTGTTGGATGAAAGTCCGAATGGAGGATAAGATCGCAATTCTGACCTATTGTAAGAAAACTAGAATGTTAGATCTTCATAATCAATTAACTCAGATGAATTAATCGTAAAATCATGGAAAAACAATAATTATACATACCTTATGCGATTCTATGGAGAATTGATGTATAAATATTTGATAATACCTTAAAAATGGATAAATGAGAGAATAAAACTTTACTTGCTCCATTGTCCAACTCCTTTGTATCTTGCGTAACTCGTGTTTGACCAAAATTGGGACTATAGTCCTCCTTGTGCAACTTCAAACCAAAAACGAAGGGCCTAAAAGTGTCAAAATTGGAGTGATGATACCACATTGTAGCATCCCCGACCCCGAAGCTAGGATATGCCACATAAAAATTCCAACTCTGATACCATTAAAGTACTTAATTAGCCACATGCTCTGCATATGAACATAAATGCAATTCTACAACTTATAAATTTCAAGCAGAATTATAGTATAAAAACTCATAGCAGAATTAACTTAATTAAACACATAGTGATCAATAAAATACATAAGAAGAAAATTATATTTTGTAAATAAACCACCAATTGTGTGAAAACCTTATAATTTCCTCCCATCCATAGACTCTACTACTCATAAATTCTCAACAGCTGGTCACCCCCGAGTTAAGAATAAAACTCCACTAGGGAAAAAGAATCCTAAGCCAGGATAAGGTCTATCAATAGCATAAATGATCAGAATAAGGTTCCAACTCTAGAAGACAACCTACAGCCTCTCATTCCCCACATGCCTATCCCACCCCAAGAAGTGTGCCCCTTCTCTACTCAATAGTCCTTGTTGTGAGTGGGAAATCCCTCTACGGACTAGCACTTAGGGTTTTATCATGCATGCAAAAAAGACCTAAAGATTCCTACTTTCTACCATCGTCCCGGACCTAATCCCCATTATTCTTAAGAAAATATGTAGTTAAGAAGATCAAATTAGCATACCTTATTTCAGGCGTTTGATATCGATCCTTCTTCACGCTTGATCGCTCTTTGACTGCAGTTCTCCTCCCAAGGCTAACTAGCATTCACACAAGACAAACAAAGAACTTCACATGCATTTGATCTATATATTAATGGGTTAGAGATTCAATCAAAATGTATGCAATAAACCATGAAAACCTCATATGGTGGGACAGTAAAAGTACTTCTTTATTATTAACTTCAACAAATCAACTTACAATGATGAAGTCGACCACTGCTCCACAAACCTGGTCCTAGGCTCCTCTTCAATTGTCCTCCAACTTCTTTGCTCTATATTTCTCTTTACACAAGGATGGCTAAAGGTTGAGACAAAGGGAATGTACAATCGGGTATAGTTTCTTTACTATGATTCTCCTTTTCCAAATGGGACCCCTAACCCTTCTTTTATAGGCTAGAAGAAGCTAGGTATTTGGTCGAACTTCTAGCCATGCATGGCAGAAAGGTTTAGTTAACTCATCCAAAGCTGTGTGTTCCATCAACAACTTTCCTTTTTTCATGATTTTGTAGGTACACATGGGCTGTCTTGGGTCAGCTAGCGTGTACATGCATGCAATAATGGAGCAGGGCACGTGGGCCTTTATAAAAGGGGTTTTTAAGAAGAGTTGTTCAACAGTGTTTTGGAAAAAAAGGAAATTGAGATGGCCTGATGCCAGGTAAGCATGTCTAGTGCAAAGTAGGGTTATAAAAAATTCCCCCTAATGTGTGAGGTCAGAAGAGCATTTGATGGCCGAAATACATTAACAATCTTCACCAACGTTCTGAACAAGTGAGCCCAGGGACCAGAAATTGAGAGGTGTCATCTGCAAAAATAATAATTGTCTCACCGAGGTGGGCATACCCATGCTCAGGATAAAATAAAATGTTGGCTACCAATCAAATACATTGTAGATCCATGTCATATAACTATATAAAGTGTAGCCGCGAGCAATACACAGCGGAGCTACATCTCGAAATAAAAAAGATATACATGTAGAGTACCCATCTTCTTAGAAGATGATAAGGCCTGATGGCTGGAGATGAGGTCTTTAGAGCTCGAGCAACAACTTCAAAATCTTCAAAACTCGGGTAGGAGTATAATATGAGTGTATGAATTCACTACCCAGAGGTCTTCGATGGCTCGTCGATCATGGACTAGAGAATCTCGATGATCAGACTGAAAGCTTCATTGATTGAACAAAGACTTGATTGGAAATTTAGGATGGCTAGGTATGAGGGCAAGAGACAAACTACAGAGGGGCTGACTCAGGCTTGGTAAAAACTTCCCTTGGAAAATAGCATGACAAATGATGAGACTCAGGCAACATGGCATTAACATAAGTTTACGAGGTAGGAGGCAATACAAACTCTCCATATGTTTGGAAGAATAACCAAATGGAGGAGGACACAGGTCTATGTAGCAAGAACAACTTCCTAAGGTCGTATTAAATCCCAGAGCTTGGTGAACAAATAGACAGATGTGATTTATCCAAGAGCGACTCATTATGATGCCAATAAAGAAAATACTTTTCCCTTCCTCTTTTTGGGGTATATTTGATTTTTTTTGTCTTTTTCAATAATTTTGGAAAAAGAATAAAATAATGTTACGTTACAAAGGAGGAACGAGTGTTGCAAACATCCAAGTTCAAGGCACAGGGACAAGACTGATGTTCAAAGTAAGGGCACTCAGGAAAAATCCTCCAGGGGCCAAAGGTGTCAAGATGCAGAGGCAAAGTGCTACAGGGCTTGCATATAAGGTATGCTTCAGATGGTTCAGTTGAGAGCAACATGGAGCCAACATTAGACCAAAGACGCAGGTATGCAAACGCAATTAATAAAACACACAATGGTAATGTCCTTCGATGTAAGTTTAACGATCCCAAAGAAGGTAAGATCGATGGTTTTTCATATTTAGTGAGTCTGAAAAAACATAAAAGGAGACTCCACTCGGGTACCTTTTTCGAAGGTAGTCTAGTCGGTTCGAAAAAGGGGTAAACTAGCACCAAAAATACATTTATTCAAAACCATTTTAATGAGTGTGATAAAGACAAGATCACTCGACCATTTTTTCATTTTTAAGGAGTCTGAAAAAAGCTTAACTATGGACTCCGTCGAGAATGTTCTTCTGGACCATTTTAATGAGTGTGAAAGAATAAGGTCACTCATCGATCTTTTCAATTTTAGGGAGTTTGAAAAGAGCTTAACTATGGACTCCATGGGGGTTATTTTTTCATACATTTAGTCCCTCGGGCCCGAAAAAGGGTTAAAATGATACCTGAGAGTACTCTTCTAGAGAACTAAAGTTCCTTAGAGTATACCTGTGTTCGTACAGTTGACCGTCCGAACCAAAAAAGGGGTAAACTACCGTCGAACTGACGTGACTTCAAATTTCAGTTTAACAAGCATGAAAGGCCACAAGATCGCTCGACAATATTTTCATGTTTAGAGAGTCTGAAAAGGGCTTAAAAGAAGATCCGTTATGTTTTTTGGGAGTCCTGAGGGTGAGGTCAAGAGTGAAAAGGAATCATGCAAATGAGGCTCAAACTTGTAATCAGGAAAAAACAACAAGGACTCCCGAGCCTATATTCATTAGAGACAACATGGACACCATAACGAAACCAAGATCTACCTAGGGCATCCATGTTCCTGTAAGATCTACCACCAACTCGCGACACTTCTAAAGCAGCAATGATGGTTTCGTGTCGCAACCTGATGGGATCGATCCTATGTCAAAGGGATAAAGACAACAAGATACAAAAATCAGGGTGTAAACCTAACCTACATGCTCAAGTTGATCATCTGAGGTTTTTCCACGGACTGTCAAAAAGTTACCCAAAACTCCAAAAAAAATGTCCTGTTACCCGACAATACCCTTCCAACGCAACTCTTGAATCACTCTAAATGGTTTTTGGTTTAAATAAAATGATAAGGGGGGCCAAAAAAAGTGACAAAAAGAGGCCAAAAAGTCTATAAATAGAAGTTGGCAGCTCATTATCACCATTGCTGATTTGGAAATTGACTCTGGAGCAAAAAACCCCTTTTGATAAAAGTGGTGATTCAGAGAGCTACAGTGGACGAAATGACCATCTGTATGGACCAAGTAAGTATAAAATCTCTTCTCTTGCAATTTAAATCTTTATTTATGATTTGGGTTTCAATTTTTAGGGGGGCGTCGACCTTCAAAAGGTCGGCCCTAGGTCCACACGAGCTTTCTTATGACAGGCCGTGTGTACATTCGGGTAGAGAAAAAACTACATGCGTGTACACGCGACTGTCATCATTACAACCCACATGGACCCCCTTATTAATGAAAAAATTTAAAAAAATCAAGGGTTAACCCTCCTGAACTCGGTGTTTTGCAGGATGTATGTTCACTGGAGGGAAAGAGAACATGAAGAGGTTAGTGAGTTGGTCGGGGAAGACCCCAATGTTGTGTCTGCCTTAATGCAATGTGGGTTGTTCAAGTTCTTCCTATGTCCTTTTATGCAGGCACAACCTAGGCTACTGAATGCCTTGGTTGATTACTAGCACCCCGACGTGGAGGCCTTTATGTTAGAGGGGCAGTCATTGGTGCCTACGATAGAGGACATATACTTTTTGACTGGCCTCTCCAAGAGAGGGGAACCAGTCAATTTCCAAACATTTCCTTTGGGGCCTCATAACATATCGAAATTGATAAGACTTTATTGTGAACCTGGTACAGACCGATCGAGCTCACAGGTGCCCATAAGCAAGATCATTGACTTATCACTGTAGGCGATTGTGTTTCTTATTGGGTGGATGACTGATTCTGTAGATCTACATCAGGCATCCTGTGCACAAATGAACTGTGCAGTCTAGTGCTTAAATGCACAAATATTTGAATGGACCACTACACTGCTAGATTGTATGAAGAGGTAGCTGACAGATTGTCGGTCGCGGATGCAGAGGAAATTTGGGCTCGGGATGATTCTATGCTCTTTCTTCTTTGAAAGAGTTCTGAGCTTCAGTCCTCGAGTGGTGGTACGAGGACATCAGGCCTCTCTTCCTACGGTTTGCAGATGGGCAGTGTTACTGCCACAACAGGGTGGTGGAAGGACCAATGAGTCCTTTGATGATGATTTCTTCACTTGGTTGTCACGACAGATCCTAGTCATAGAGGATTACCCTTATGCTGGGATTGATTTCTCGAGATATCCTGAGATACCAGTACCTCTTGGTGAGGTGCGAGGAGAGATGGGTAAGTTTGCATCGTTGTTTTGTTTGTTTTTTTTTTTTTGTGAAACATATGTAATTTTTATGTTGTTTTCTTTTTATATATCATTTTTTTTATACCAGAGTATTTGACAGATATGTGTCTATTATGTGCATATGTGGGACCAGTGTGACCTACTGATTATGAGAGGAATAGGTGTCGTCCTTAGCCAGAGGCCGCACCTGCTGCCGCAGGGGGACTAGCAATAGCAAGAGAACTTCCAGCCGGGGAGGCTGAGAGGGTTTTGAGATGAGTCGAGTGAAACTTTACCTCACTCACCCGCACAATCCCTATGGCAGAGATTGAGGATCTACCACCATATATGCAGCCTCATGTAGTGGGGGTACCATGGATGTGGGTCCGATTGCTTCAGCATTTGGAAAACATTGTTGATCATTACAACAAGGCCCACATGCCCTGACCTTAGTTAGTCAAGACTTTTCACGTGCTGAGAGCACTACTTGTATATATTTTTTGAGGGCATAATCCCCATGACTCGTTACTGGTCATACTTTTGAGGTGCTTGCATCCACCTATGTACTCTGATGATTATGATATTATATATGGATTTTTATGTCTTTTTGTGTCTTATGGATCATATTTTCCTTTAAAAATGTATTTACATGTTTATGTGTATGTCCTTTCATATGTGTGCAAGATGCCAATCTAAAATTTGATTAGCTAGAGTATCTATAATTTGGTTTAATCTTCTAGGAACATGCAAATATGTAATATAATCAAAGCTTCGTTCGAAGAGACGTACCCTAAGGAATCATCGGTGTAAAGTGAGATCATGAACATGGTAGACTCTATTTAACTGAGACACAACCAACTGAGCATCTAAATAGACCTGGAGATCAGAGATACCAAATGACAGGGCGTCATGAAGCAACTCAATCACTGCATTGTACTCGACGACATTGTTTGTGGTGTTACCTAAGCATATACCTCTGGAAGATAATAACTGGCCTCGAAGTGTAAAAATTACCCAAGCTGCAGAGGCAAGCCTCCGAGTGTGCCAGATAGCACCGTCTGTGTACCCAATGAACACCTCATATTCACTTGACATCTGCCATAGTGACGAAAGATAACATCAAAAATGACACGTCCATAATACTAAAAGAAACTAGAAAGTAATAGTACAAAGACTATACATATGTTACAAAAAGTTACCCATGGTAACCTACCTATGAGTAATGCTTCTTGAGGTACAATCCATTTCTAGGCTCTGCCAAATAATTTCCCTCAAAGTCAACCAGATGATAAGCGCCCTTTTTTAGAACCTCTTTTATGATGAAAGATATGAACCACATGCATTTGAATTTTTCTTCCCCTAGGGGGTCCTTATCTTGGTCATAGACCAGGACAAGGTCGCCTTCCGAGAAAATCCGAGGACGAATAGACTGATCATACTGACACTTGACTTTATGTTTGTGAGCCTCTTTGGCTAGGGCCACATCATGACACTACTCATTGAGCCGATCAAGGTATAATAACCGCTCTTCAAGTGGAGAAGTGTCTGGAAATAATTGTACTGCCAACTTTAGGGACGAGATATTGCATTCGATAGGAAAGACTGCTTCCAGCCCGTAAAAGATTTGAACAGGTGAGAAACTAGTTGCAGTCTTAACAGACGTTCGGTATTCCCATAATGCCAAGTATAACATCAAATGCCAATTTGACTTGGCTGAGTTGATCGTTTGCTGTAGGATGGTCTTAAGAGATTTATTTACAGCTTCCACCTGACCATTTTCTTGGGNTCTCCATCATCTTTAAACGTTGGCATAGCTTCGACCCACATCGTGAAGTAGTCTACAGATACAATGATATAATGGTGCCTCCTTGATGAAGGAGGGTTGCATGTAGTGTAATCAATCCCCCACTTGGTGAAGGGACCAACTGTGATGACAAGAAACATGGGAGCGGGATGTGCCCTCATCTTCCGAGAAGAGATCTGACATAGGTAGCACTTCTTGACTGACTCGATACAATCTTTGATTAGTGTCGGCCAGAAGTAACCTACTCGTAAAATATTTTGGGTTGTTGCCAACCCAGAAAAATGACCGCCACATGCTTCGGTATGGAAATCATTAAGCACAATAACTTCTTCTTCGTGAGTGAGACATCGGCATAGGATGAAGTCTACACCTCTTCGATACAACGTATCATCGAGTAGGAGATAATTCTTATCCTGATGGCATATACGCCGACACTCATCATGAGAAGCAGAGGTGGGGCACTTCAAAGTCTGGAGATAGATATGTTTATCTCCATACTAGGGATCCAAAGATGTGATCAAAAACATATCTCCTCTGATAGGCGACTCTTCAGGCACAACATCACCTACTCAACTGAAAGTTCCAAAATAAGTTCTGTGAATACCAGTGACTTTTTGGATTTCGCTGAAATGAAATCTAAGTCAAATTCCTATGAGGCCTCGGCTCAGGTAATAAATCACATCTTCTGAGAACAAGTCATCTTCCTAAACTAAGACCATGCTGATGGTTGACTCTGTTGCAACCAGGTATAATAAGAAATCTTTGTTATAGTTAGGTGGCCGAAGCAGAGGGGCAGTTGTGAGGGCATGTTTCGACACGTCGAAAGAGCGTTGAGAGGCATCATCCCAATGAAAAGGAACATCTTTCTTCAGTAAGCACATAAAACCCTTTGTGATCTCGGCATAGTTGGCGATGAAATGTCTTAAAAAATTCTCCTTGCCTTGTAGAATCTGAAGTTGAAGGATTGTGTGCGGGGGAGGCAACTGAATTATTGCCTCAACCTTGAGAGGATCAACCACGATCCCTGTTGTTGACACTATGAAACCTAACAAACATCCTGATGTTACACAAAAGCTACACTTGTTTGGATTCAAGCGAATTCGAAAGTAGCGACAATGCTCAAAGATAAGTTAGAGGTGTGTGGGATGATTCGTTCTCTTGTGAGATTGAGATGCTAAATCATCTAAATAGGCCTCGAGTATATGCTTGATATCATGGAAAGAAAAAGACATGGCCCACTGAAAGGTTTCTCCAACGTTTTTGAGACCAAAGGGCATCTTATGATACATGAATGTACCCCATGGACAAATGAATGTCATTTTGTGCTGGTCTTTGGGTTTGATTTGTATTTGATTATATCCTGAAAAATCGTCCATGAAAGAGAAGGCCTCGCAACCTGCACATTCTTCAATTATTTAGTCAATGAATGGTGTGGGAAAATTATCTTTTGGACATGCCTTGTTCAAATCACGGAAGTATGTACATACACGAATTGTGCCCTATTTATTATTGACCGACATAGGATTTGGCACCCATTGGGTCAAATGGATAGGATAGATAAAAACAACTTTTAACAGTTTCTCAAATTCAACCTTAATGGTTGTTGCTTTCCTGGGATTAACTGGACGAAGATTCTGCCGAACAGGCTTGGCATCTGGATAAGTTGTGATTTCATGTTCGACTATTTTTGGATCGATGCCTAGCATTTCCTTGTAAGACCAGACAAAAACATCGTGAAATTCTTTAAATAGATTTGTGTAGATTTGAATCTCTCCGGGGGAGCAGTCAGCTCCGACGAAAACATTCTCCAAGACGCCAAGGGTTCTAGAGATATTGATCAATATGGTTTCAGTGATGGTTTCCATATTACCCTTAGCATAAACCTCATGTGTAGCTAAGGGATTAATAGGACAAGACCTATCTCTAGTCATAATCAAGGTGAATTCTCCAGCTTTGATTCTATTTAACTCTGGGAGGAAGTATGATCTGTGATGGAGATCATCCCAGGGTTTGTCCAGACTATTCATTGCTTCAATTACTACTTCATCGGAGGGCAAGACTAAGTCTAACTAATTGGTGTCAGTGAGAGAACCTTGAGCCCAAATAGGCTCTAGAAGTGGATCTAACTCATGTGCAAGAGTTGGATCTGTGTCAGTCGAAGCTTGCTAGACTAAAGAGTACGCTACTTCAACTGCAGACAAAGGCATGGACATGCCCGGGTACCCTGTCCCCTCCATTGTGGCCAATGGGGAAGGAAGTATCCACAGATCGTTGAAGTAAGTCGTGCAAAAAGACGAAACTTGGAAAATCTCATCCTTATGGTGGTTGGATATGAATTTGACATTGCCTTGAGGGGGCGGGTAATCGAAGATACCTAATGGGCACAAACCAACCCCTACGTTGACTACACCTGGTTGGGGATTATCAATCATCAGGATTGCGGATACCCCCAATGAAGGGTCAGGTCTGGAGAAAGACAATTGATCAATGGTCACAATCTGGTCCTCGTGTGGAAACAACAAGACCCAAAAAACTATAGAAACCACTGCTTGCATGGTGTAAGTCCAACTCCTTTCTAACAAGAGATTGTAGTTGAGTGATGCGTCGACTACTTCTACCTCGACGCACACGGTCTTCCCTCCTAATTGCACGGGGAAAGAGGGAGTGATACCATGTGGCCGAAATGAATGACCGTCGAAAGTTGTGAGAAGAGTAGGTGACAGAGATAAAACATGCTGACCAATGGCATTCCAACATGCTAACGACATAACACATGTCGAGGCACCCTCATCAACCACCGTGAAGGAGATAGTTTGAGTAAAATTTTTTGTTGGGTGAGCCACTACTATCTGAAATGCTACGTGGTAAGGCAGACGAGGTTTTAAGTCGATTGTATCTAGCATGAGTGTACCCGGATTACAAGTCTCAGTAGATCCTAAAGCAATTAACAAGGCTTTCCTCTGGGAAGGGCAGCTTTGGAGGACCTCCAAAGCAGACATCGCACAAGGGGTTTGAGACAAATCTTCCACCACAAAATAGTTCTGGGTGGCACTTGCATTTGGGTTGTGAGAAGATTTTTTGAACACACCTTTTGGGATGCATGTCATTGTTTCACCCAAAGTCTTTTCAATCTGGAGAGGAAGAGATGGGAGTTTGGCTTCTTTTCCCTTCTCAGAAGTTCTTGGTTTATTGTAGTCATGCGCTCTAGTTGATATAAAATCATCACACTTCATCATATACACATTCACAGATGCATGATTTTTCCAAGATGGAGAGGGTCCTTGATTGCCTCCTTCCACACTTGTAGAGGCTTGGGTTAGGTTTTGCTCATGCTGAAATGGATTGGTTAACACGGCAGGCTGTTGCTGTGTCACAAACTTTTGGACCTTTGCAAGCCAAGAACATTGGTGGGTCAGGTGGTCTTTCGTGCACAGGTTGCACGGATACCTTGCCTTCCATTTCTCAGTGTTTCCCCCGCCAACATTATTAGTGGGTTTCTTATCCCCCTTACCCTTCTTTCATTGTTTTTTATTTTTTTGAGGTTGCTGGGTGGCCTTTTGATTTTTCTATTGCACTTTGTGTACATCTGACATTTTAGTAGGGGGAGCAACCAAAATAGTAGTTTGGCTGGCCGCTGTGTTTTGTATAGACAATTGCTGCAATTGCTTCATCAGTTGCTCAACGAGCTTTGTTTGTGCTGAATCAACAATACCATCGACATGTGGTCCAACTCTCTGTTTGGTTTTATCAAGTATTGAGTGTGGTGCATCTGGAAAGATCTCGTATAATAAACTGGACTGAGAATAGATTAGCTCAATTTGTTGAGATCTCATGATGGCATCTTCTTTGGAAAACACTCTCGACGTCGCAGCGTCTTTGGATAATTGTGGGACCAAAGTATTAAGGAACCAGTCGAGCAGGAATGCTGGTGGGACTGGCACCTTAATTAAACTCTTTCAACGTCTCCATTCTCAGATGTGATTAGAGATATGGTCTGCTTTTGTCTGTGAGAAATTGGCTAGCAATTTTGTGCTAGCATCGTATCTCATAGGTAATTGGAAATGGTTTAGGAAAGCCATTGCCAATTCACCAAAGGAAGAGTATCTTAAGTGGTTGAGCTTAATGTACCATTTCACGACACTCCCAATGAGATTATGTTGAAACAATCGAAAATGTACAGAGTCATCTTTCAACGAGTTAGATGAGCACCAAAGATGGAAGGTGGTCACATGATCTCCTGGATCTTCGTCAGGATTGGCTTCAAACTTTGGTATGTCCGAAGGAAACTTCATCTGCATAGGGGGCCAATGTAGATCATGACAGATAGGATCATTCAACAACCTCTTCAAATCTAGAAAATGCAAGGTTGCCAGGAAAGGTAGTTTGGGTTGTTGGTGATAACCAT
>JASDQU010103492.1:101492-146736 GCA_032191745.1 Picea mariana | reverse complement strand
TAGAAGTGGGTCCCATTCCTAGAAGAGAAAATCAAAATGATCCAAAGGGTGTTGGTTTGAGCATGAGTGGTACCAAATTTCCTTCTTGAGATTTCATAAATGAGGATGAAACTTCTATATCATATTATGGCATCAGAGTGCTAGATGAGGAAAGGTAAAATAATGATGACTCTGTTGTGAGTGGGAAATCCCTCTATGGACTAGCACTTAAGGTTTTATTATGCATGCAGAAAATACCTAAAGATTCCTACTTTCTACCATCGTCCCAGACCTAATCCCCATTATTCTTAAGAAAATACATAGTTAAGAATATCAAGTGAGCATACCTTATTTCGGGCATTTGATATCGATCCTTCTTCACGCTTGATCACTCTTTGAATACAACTCTCCTCCCAAGGCTGACCTGCATTCACACAAGAAAAACAAAGAACTCCACATGCATTTGATATATAGATTAATGGGTTAGAGATTCAATCAACATGTATGCAATAAACCATGAAAACCTCATATGGTGGAACGGGAAAAATACTTCTTTATTATTAACTTCAACAAATCAAATTATAATGATGAAGTTGGCCACTGCTCCACGAATCTGGTCCTGGGCTCCTCTTCAACTGTCCTCCAACATATTTTCTCTATGTTTCTCTTTACACAAGGAAGGCTAAAGGTTGGGACAAAGGGAATGCACAATCGGGTATAGTTTCTTTACTATGATTCTCCTCTTCCAAATGGGACCCTTAACCCTTCTTTTATAGGCTAGAAGAATCTAGGTACTTGGTCAAACCCTCGGCCATGCATGGCCGAAAGGTTTAGTTAACTCACCCAAAGTTGTGTGTTTCGTCAGCAACTTTCCTTTTTTCGTGCTTTTGTAGGTACACGCAGGCTGTCTTGGGTCACCTAGCATGTACATGCATTTAGTAATGGAGTAGGGTGTGTGGGCCTTTATAAAAGGGGTTTTTAAGAAGAGTTGTTCAACAATGTTTTGGAAAAGAAGGAATCTGAGATGGTCTGATGTCAGGTAAGAATGTCTAGTTCAAATTAGGGTTATAACACATGCCCCTAATGTGTGAGGTCAGAAGAGCATCTGATGGCCAAAATACATTAACAATCTTCACCGATGTGCCGAACAAGTGAGCCCAGGGACCAGAAATCGGGAGGTGTCGTCTGCAAAAATAATAATTGTCTCACCAAGGTGGGCATACCCATGTCATATAACTATATAAAGTATAGCCGCGAGAAATACACAACGGAGCTACATCTCGAAATGAAAAAGATATACGTGTAGAGTATCCATCTTCTTAGAAGATGATAAGGCCTGATAGTTGGAGATGAGGTCGTCAGAGCTCGAGAAACAACTTCAAAATCTTCAAAACTCAGGTAGGAGTTCAATATGAGTGTATGAATTCACTACCCAGAGGTCTTAGACAGCTCGTCGGTCATGGACTAGAGAATCTTGATGATCAGACTGAAGGCTTCATTGATTTCAAACAAAGACTTTATTGGACGTTTGGGATGGCCGAGTATGAGGGAAAGAGACAAACTACAGAGGGGTCGACTCAGGCTTGGTAAAAACTTCCCTTGGACAATAGCATGTAAAATGATGAGACTCAGGCAGCATGGCATTAACATAAGTTTATGAGGCAGGAGGCAACGCAAACTCTCCATATGTTTGGAAGAGTAACCAAACGGAGGAGGACACAACTCTATGTAGCGAGAAAAAACTTCCTAAGGTTGTATTAAATCCCAGAGTTTGACGAACAAATGGATAGATGTGCTTTAACCAAGGGCGACTCATTATGCTACCAATAAAGAAAATACTTTTCCCTTCCTCTTTTTGGGGTATATTTGATTTTTTTTTTGTCTTTTTCAATAATTTTGGAAAAAGAATAAAATATTGTTACATTACAAAGGAGGAACGAGTGTTGCAAACATACAAGTTTAGGGCACAAGGACAAGACTGATGTTCAAAGTAAGGACACTCGAGAAAAATCCTCCAGGGGCCAAAGGTGTCAAGACGCAAAGGCAAAGTGCTACAGGGATTGTGTATAAGGCATGCTTTAGATGGTTCAATTGAGAGCAACATGGAGCTGGCCTTAGGCCAAAGACGCAGGTATACAAATGTGATTAATAAAAAACACAATGTTAACGTCCTTCGATTTGAGTTTAACTAGCCCAGAGAAGGTAAGCTCGGTAGTTTTTCATATTTAGAGAGCCTGAAAAAACGTAAAAGGAGACTGTACTGGAGTACATTTTTCGAAGGTAGTCTATTCAGTTCCAAAAAGGGGTAAACTAGCATCGAAAAGACGTCTAATCAAAACCATTTTATCAAGTGTGATAAAGACAAGATCACTCGACCATTTTTTCATTTTTAAGGAGTCTGAAAAAAGATTAACTATGGACTCCGTCAGGAATGTTCTTCTAGACCATTTTAACGAGTGTGAAAGAATAAGGTCACTCGGCGATCTTTTCAATTTTAGGGTGTCTGAAAAGAGCTTAACTATGGACTCCGTGGGGGTTCCTTTTTCGTACATTTAGTCCCTCAGGCCTGAAAAAGGGTTAAAATAATACCTGAGAGTACTCTTCTAGAGAACTAAGGTTCCTTAGAGTATACCTTTGTTCGTACAGTTGACCGTCCGGACTGAAAAAGGGAAAAACTACCACCGAACAGACGTGACTTCAAATTTTAGTTTAATGAGTGTGAAAGGCCACAAGATCGCTCGACAATCTTTTCATGTTTAGAGGGTCTGAAAAGGACTTAAAAGAAGACCCATTATGTTTTTTGGGAGTTTTGAGGGTGAGGTCAAGAGTGAAAAGGAATCATGCAAATGAGGCTCAAACTCGTAATCAGGAAAAACAGCAAGGACTCCCGAGCCTACAGTGATTAGAGATAGCATGGACACCATAATGCAACCAGGATCTACCTAGGGCATCCATGTTCTGGTAATCTCTACCACCAACTCGCGACACTTCTAAAGAAACAATGATGGTTTTGTGTCACAACCTGATGGGATCGATCCTATGGCAAAGGGATAAAGAAAACGGGATACAAAATTCAGGGTGTAAACCTAACCTACATGCTCAAGTTGATCATCTGAGGTTTTTCCATGGACCTTAAAAAAGTTACCCAAAACTCCAAAAAAATGTCTTGTTACCTGATCATACCCTTCCAACGCAACTCTTGAATCACTCTAAATGGTTTTTGGTTTAAAGAAAATGATAAGGTGGGCCAAAAAAGTAACAAAAAGAGGCCAAAAAGTCTATAAATAGAAGTTGGTAGCTCATTATCACCATTGTTGATTTGGAAATTGACTCTGGAGAAAAAAAAMCCCCTTTGATAAAAGTGGTGATTCTGAGAGCTACAGTGGACAAAACGACCATCTGTCTGGACCAAGTAAGTATAAACTCTCCCCTCTTGCAATTTAAATCTTTATTTATTCTTTGGGTTTCAAGTTTTGGGGGGGTGTCGACCTTCAAAAGGTCGGCCCTAGGTCCACGTGGGTTGTCTTATGACAGGCTGTGTGTACATTCAGGCAGAAGAAAAGCTGCATGTGTGTACATGCAACTGTCATCATTATAGCCCGCATGGACTCCCTTATTGAATGAAAAAATTTAAAAAACAAGGGTTAACCCTCCTGAACTTGGTGTTTTGCAGGATGTATGTTCACTAGAGGGAAAGAGAGCATGAGGAGGTTAGTGAGTTGGTAGGGGAAGACCCCAATGCTGTGGTTGCCTTAATGCAATGTGGGTTGCTCAAGTTCTTCCTATGTCCTTTTATGCAAACACAACCTAGGCTACTGAATGCCTTGGTTGATTATTGGCATCCTGATGCAGAGGCCTTTATGTTAGAGGGGCAGTCACTGGTGCCTACGATAGAGGACATGTATTTTTTGACTGGCCTCTCCAGGAGAGGGGAACCAGTCAATTTCTGGACATTTCCTTTGGGGCCTCATAACATATCGGAATTGATCGGACTTTATTGTGAAGTTGGTACAGATCAATCGAGCTCACAGGTGCCCATAAGCAAGATCACTGACTTATCACTGTAGGCGATTGTGTTTCTTATTGGGCGGATGACTGGTTCTGCGGATCTACATCAGGCGTCCCATGCACAGATGAACTATGCAATCCAGTGCTTAAATGCACAAATATTTGACTGGAGCACTACATTGCTAGATTGTATGAAGAGGCAGTTGACAGATTGTCTGTCACGGACACAGAGGAACTTCGGGTTCGGGACGATTCTATGCTCTTTATTCTTTGAAAGAGTTCCAAGCTTCAATCCTCGAGTGGTGGTACGAGGACATCAGGCCTCTCTTCCTACGGTTTGCAGATGGGCAGTGTTACTGCCACAACAGGGTGGTGGAAGGACCAATGAGTCCTTTGATGATGATTTCTTCGCTTGGTTGTCACGACAGATCCCAGTAATAAAGGATTACCCTTATGCTGGGATTGATTTCTCAAGAGATCCTGAGATACCAGTACCTCCTGGTGAGGAGCGAGGAGAGATGGGTAAGTTTGCATCGTTGTTTTTTTTTTTCTTTATATATCATTTTTTTATACCAGAGTATTTGACAGATATGTGTCTATTGTGTGCAGATGTGGGACCAGTGTGACCTGCTGATTATGTGAGGAACAAGCGTCATCCTCAGCCAGGGGTCGCACCTGCTGCCGCAGGGGGACCAGCAGCAACAGGAGAGCTTCTAGCCGGGGAGGCTGAGAGGGTGTTGAGACGATTCGAGTGAAACTTTACCTCTCTCATCCGCACAGTCCCTATGGAAGAGATTGAGGATCTCCCACCATCTATGCAGCCTCATGTAGTGGGGGCATCACGGACGTGGGTCCGATTGTTTCAGCGTTTGGAAAACATTGTTGATCAGTACAACAAGGCCCACAAGCCCTGACCTTAGTTAGTCTAGACTTTTCACGTGTCGAGAGCACTACTTGTATATATTTTTTGAGGGCATAAGCCCCATGACTCGTTACTGGTCATACTTTTGAGGTGCTTGCATCCACCTATGTACTCTGATGATTATGATATTATATATGGATTTTTATGTCTTTTTGTGTCTTATGGATCATATTTTCCTTTAAAAATGTATTTACATGTTTATGTGTATATCCTTTCATATGTGTGCAAGATGCCAATATAAAATTTGATTAGCTAGAGTATTTGTAATTTAGTTTAATCTCCTAGGAACATGAAAATATGTAATATAATCAAAGACTCATTCTAAGAGATGTACCCTAAGGAATCGTCGGTGTAAAGTTGGATCATGAACACGGTAGACTCTATTTAACTGAGACACAACCAGTTGAGTGTCAAAATAGACCCGGAGATGAGAGATGCCAAATGACAGGGCGTCACGAAGCAACTCAATAACTACACTGTAGTTGGCGACATTATTTGTGGTTTCACCTAAGCATATACCTACGGAAGATAATAACTGGCCTCGAGGTGTAAAAATTACCCAAGCTGTTGAGGCAAGCCTTCGAGTGTGTTGGCTAGCACTGTTTGCGTACCTAATGAACACCTAGGATTCACTTGACATCTACCAAAGTGACAAAATATAACATCAAAAATGACACATCCATAATACTAAAAGAAACTAGAAAGTAATAGTACAAAGACTATACATATGTTACAAAAAGTTACCCATGGTGACCTACCTATGAGTAATACTTCTTGAGGTAGAGCCCATTTCTAGGCTTTGCCAAAGCATTTCCTTCAAAGTCAACCAAACGATAAGCACCCTTTTTTAGAACCTCTTTTATGACGAAAGGTCCAAAGTACATGTGTTTGAATTTTCCTGCCCCCAGGGATTCCTTATCTTGGTCATAGACCAGGACAAGGTCGCCTTCAGAGAAAATCTGAGGACGAACAAACCAATCATACTGAAACTTGAATTTATGTTTGTGAGCCTCGTTGGCCAGGGCCGCATCACGACGCTGCTCATTGAGCTTCTAAAGGTATAATAACTTCTCTTCAAGTGGAGAAGTGTCCGGCAATAATTCTACTACCAACTTTAGGGTCTGGATATGACATTCAATAGGCAAGACTGCTTCCAGCCCGTAAATGAGTTGAAAAGGTGAGAAACCAGTTGTAGTCTTAACAAACGTTCGGTAAGCCCATAATGTCAAGTATAACATCAAATTCCAATTCAACTTGGCTAAGTTGATTGTTCATTGTAGGATGGTCTTAAGAGATTTATCTACAACTTCCACCTGACCATTTGCTTGGGGGTAGTAGGGTGATGAATGTTTTTTCCACAACCCAAGCTTTAATGTTAACTCGGTCATCATCTGGTTCTGAAAGTGACTGCCATGGTCAGTGACAATCTCCCTCAGGATGCCGAACCTTGCTATTATCTGGTTGAATAAAAAGAGAGCCGCAGTCTCTCCATCATCTTTAAACGTTGGCATAGCTTCGACCCACTTCGTGAAGTATTCTATGGCTACAATGATATAACGGTGCCCCCTTCCTGAAGGAGGGTTACATGTAGTGTAATTAATCCCCCACTTGGTGAAGGGACCAACTGTGATGACAGGAAACATGGGAGCAGGATGTGCCCTCATCTTCCGAGAGAAGATTTGGCACAGGTGGCACTTCTTGACCTATTCGATACAATATTTGATTAGTGTCGGCTAGAAGTAACCTGCTCGTAAAATATTTTGGGTTGTTGCCAACCCAGACAAATGACCGCCACAGGCTCCGGTATGGCAATCGTTAAGCACGATAATTGCTTCTTCGTGAGTGAGACATCAATCCAGGACGCATTCTACACCTCTCTGATACAACGTATCATCGAGTATGAGATAATTCTTAGCCTGATGGTGCATATGTCGATGCTCGTCACGAGAAGCAGAGGTGGAGCACTTCAAAGTCTGGAGATAGATAAGTATATCTATGTACCAGGGATCCGAAGAAGTGATAAAAAACATATCTCCTCTGATAGGTGACTCTTTGGGCACAACATCACGTGACTCAACCAGAAGTTTCGAAATAAGTTCTGCGAAGACCAGTGACTTTTTGGATTTTGTTGAAACAAAATATAAGTCAAACTCCTGGAGGACGACTATCCATCTACTGATATTTTTGCCTATTACCCGTCGTGTCAACATGTACTAGAATGGATTCAGAATAGCAATGACGGTGGTCTTGCGAAACCAAACATAATGACGAAACCATTGAACAGCATGGACTGCTGCCAACGTAAGTTTTTCGATATGAGAATAATTGAGTTCTGGTCCTATGAGGCCTTGGCTCAGGTAATAGATCACATATTCTGAGAATAATTCATCTTCCTGAGCTAAGACCATGCCGATGGTTGACTCTGTTGTAGCCAAGTATAATAAGAAATCTTCGTTACAGTTAGGCAGCTGAAGTAGAGGGGCAGTTGTGAGGGCATGTTTCAATGCTTCGAAAGAGCATTGAGCAGCATCGTCCCAATAAAAAGGAACATCTTTCTTCAGTAAGCGCATAAATCCCTTTGTGATCTCGACATAGTTGGCGATGAAACATCTTAAAAAATTTGTCTTTCCCTATAGACTCTAAAGTTGAAGGATTGTGCGTGCGGGAGGCAACTGAATTATTGCCTCAACCTTGAGAGGATCGACCATGATCCCTGTTGTTGACACTATGAAACCTAACAAACATCTTGATGTTATGAAAAATCTACACTTGTTTGGATTCAAGCGAATCTAGAAGTAGCGACAACACTCAAATATAAGTCGGAGGTGTGTGGGATGATCCGTTCTCTTGTGAGATCGAGATGCTAAATCATCTAAATAGGCCTCGACTATATGCTTGAAGTCATGGAAAGAAAAAGACATGGCCCGCTGAAAGGTTGCTCCAGCATTTTTGAGACCAAAGGGAATCTTACGATACATGAATGTACCCCATGGAAAAATGAATGTCATTTTGTGCTGGTCTTCGGGTTTGATTTTCATTTGATTATAACCCGAAAAACCATCCATGAAAGAGAAGGCCTCGCAACCTGCACATTCATCAATTATCTGGTCGATGAATGGTGTGGGAAAATTATCTTTTAGACAGGCCTTGTTCAAATCAAGGAAGTATGTACATACACGAATCATGCCTTGTTTTTTATTGACCATCATAGGATTTGACACCGATTGGGTCAAATGGATAGGATAGATAAAACCGGCTTTTAGCAGTTTCTCAACTTCAACCTTAATGGCTACTTCTTTCCTGGGATTAACTGGATGAAGCTTCTGCTGAATAGGCTTGGCATCTGGATAAGTTGTGATTTCATGTTCGACTTTTTTTGGATCGATGCCTGGCATTTCCTCGTAAGACTAGGAGAAAACGTCGCGGAATTCTTTAAATAGAACTGTGTAGATTTGAATCTCTCTGGGGGAGCAGTCAGCTCCGACGAAAACATTCTCCACGACGTCAGGGGTTCTAGAGATATTGATCGGTATGGTTTCAGTGATGGTTTCCATATTACCCTCAGCATAGACCTCATGTGTAGCTAATGATCCAGATTATTTTCAGCACGAAATGAGAGCGGAGATATAATAAAGAAATGCACAAAGATATTGCGGATATTCAATAATATAACAAAAATGTATCAGAGATGCAACCACAAACACAGATATACAATAATACACGATTTCTATTAATCAAAGAAATGTACAGAGACTATAAAAATACAGAGTGAAAGACTCGCTAGAATGGTGGCAGCTTATCTCTGAGAAGAGATGTGATGGCTACTCGCATTCACAAGAAGATGAGATCCGGATTATTTTCGGCATGAAATGAGAGCAGAGATATAATAAAGAAATGCACAGAGATATTGCGGATATTCAATATTATAACAAAAATGTATCAGAGATGCAACCATAAACACAGATATACAGTAATACACTATTTCTATTAATCAAAGAAATGTACAGAGACTGTAAAAATACATAGTGAAAGACTCGCTAGAATGGTGGCAGCTTATCTCTGAGAAGAGATGTGACGGCTACTCGCATTCGCAAGAAGATGATTACAATGAGGCTCTAAAGGAATTTTTACAATAAACAGGAATGCCAAAAGTCCTAGACATCCAAAAACCTAACCCTAGGAGATGAAGCGCCAAAAGTCATGTGGGCCCCGTTTGGGTAAGTTAGTACATCAACTTCCCAGGGTCGTAACTTTTGCATACGATCTTTGTTTTAGGCGTATGATAGCTCGTTGGAAAGGTATCATTGAGGATATTCATTTTGGGGGCTCAATCATGCCTTTGGATATCATTGAGAACCTCAATCTTGAAAAACCTTCATTTAGGCCCTCAAAATGGCCCCGGAAGTTAAAACCTGCTAAAAATAGTAAATTGCCAAAATTGCCAGAAAACTATTTTGAGCCAGTCGAAAAAGGTGGGTGGCCGTCGATATCCACCTGGATCAGCTAAGGGATTAATAGGACAAGACCTATCTCCAATCATAGTCAAGGTGAATTCTCCGGCTTCGATTCTGCTTAACTCTGGGAGGAAGTATGATCTGCGATGAAGATCATCCCAAGGTTTGTCCGGACTAGTCATTGCTTCAATTACTGCTTCGTCGAAGGGTAAGACTAATTCTAACAAATCAGTGTCAGCAAGAGAAAATTGAGCCCAAATAGGCTCTAGAAGTAGATCTAACTCTTGTGCAGGAGTTGGATCTGTGTTGGCTAAAGCTTGCTGGACTAAAGAGTACGCTGCTTCAGCTACGGACAAGGGCATGGACATGCCCGGGTGCCCTGTCCCATCCATTGTGGCTGATGGGGAAGGAAGTATCCACAGATCATTGAAGTAAGTTGTGCAAAATGATGAAACTTGGAAAATCTCAACCTTATGGTGGTCGGATATGAACTTGACATCACCTTGAGGGGGAGGGTAATTGAAGGTACCCATCAAAGATGGGCACAAACCAACCCCTACGTTGACTACGCCTGGTTGAGGATTATCAATCATTGGGACCGTGGACACCCCCAATGAAGGGTCAGGTCTGGAGAAAGACAATTGATCAATGGTCACAATCTAGTCCTCGTGTGGAAACAACAAGACCCAGAAAACTATAGCAATCATTGCTTGCATGGCATAAGTCCAACTCCTTCCTAACAAGAGATTGTAGTCGATGGACACGTCGACTACTTCTACCTCCACGCACACGGTATTCCCTTCTAAATGCACGGGGAAAGAGGGAATGATACCATGTGGTTGGAACAAATGACTGTCGAAAGAAGTGAGAAGAGTAGGTGACGGAGACAAAATGGGTTGGCCAATGGCCTTCCAACATACTAATGACATAACGCATGTCGAGGCACCCTCATCAACCACCATGCGGAAAATATTTCGAGTAAAATTTTTTGTGGGGTGAGTCACTACTATCTAAAACGCTACGTGGTAAGGTAGACGAGGTTTTAAGTCGATTGTATCCAGCATGATGGTACTCGGATTATAAGTCTCGGTAGATCCTAAAGTGGTTAACAAAGCTTTTCTCTTGGAAGGGAAGCTTTGGAGGACCTCCAAAGCGGACATCGCACAAGGGATTTGAGACAAATCCTCCACCACATAATAGTTCTGGGCGGCCCTTGCATTTGGGTTGTGAGAAGATTTTTTGAATGTGCCTTTTGGGATGTGTGTCATTGTTTCGCCCAAAGTCTTCTCAATCTGTAGAGGAAGAGATGGGAGTTCAGATTCTTTGCCCTTCTCAGAAGTGCTTGGTTTATTGTAGTCATGTGCTCTAGTCGATAGAAAAGCATCACCCTTCATCATATACACATTCGTGAATGTGGGATTGTTCGAAGATGGAGAGGGTCCTTGACTGCCCCCTTCCGTGCTTGTAGAGGCTTCGGTTAGGTGTTGCCCATGATGAAATGGATTGGTTAACACGGCAGGTTGTTGTTGTGTCACAAACTTTTGGGCCTCTGCAAGTCAAGGACATTAGTGGTTCGGGTGGTCTTCCACGCACAGGTTACACGGATACCTCGCCTTTCATTTCTCAGTGTTTCCCACGCCACCATTATTAGTGGGTTTCTTATCCCCCTTACCCTTCTTTTGTTGTTTTTTCTTTCCTTCAGGTTGCTAGGTGGCCTTTGGATTTGTCGATTGCACTGTGTGTACATCCGATGTTTTAGTAGGGGGAGCAGCCAAAACAGTAGTTTGGCTGGCCGCTGTGTGTTGTATAGACAATTGCTGCAATTGCTTTGTCAGTTGCTCAATGGGCTTTGTTTGTGTTGAACCAACAATACCATTGGCATGTGGTCCAACTCTCTATATGGTTTTATCAAGTACTGAGCGTGGCGCATCTGGCAAGATCTCATATAATAAACTAGACTTAGAATAGATTAGCTCAAGCTGTTGAGCTCTCATGATGGCATCTTCTTCGGAAAACACTCCTGACGTCGCGATGTCTTTGGATAACTGTCGGACCAAAGACTTAAGGAACCACTCGAGAAGGAATGATGGTGGGACTGGCACCTTAATTAAACTCTTCCAACATCTTCATTCTCAAATGTGATCAGAGATATGGTCCTCTTTTGTCTGTGTGAAATTGGCCAGCAATTCTGTGCCAACATCGTATCTCACAGGTAATTGGAAATGGTTTAGGAAAGCCATTGCCAATTCGTCGAAGGAAGAGTATCTTGAGTGGTCGAGCTCAATGTACCATTTTGTGGCACTCCCAATGAGAGTACGTTGAAACAATCACAACTGTATGGAGTCGTCTTTCAACGAGTTAGATGAGCACCAAAGATGGAAGGTGGTCACATGATCTCCTGGATCTTCGTTAGGCTTGGCTTTGAACTTTGGTATGTCTAAAGGCAACTTCGTCGACATAGGGGGCCAACGCTGATCATGACAGATAGGGTCATTCAACAACCTTGTCAAGTCTGGCAAATGCAAGGTTGCCAGGAAAGGTAGTTTGGGTTGTTGGTGATAACCTGGGAAAAAGGGACCTAGAGTTTGACTGGCACCAGGTTGCCAGGAAAAGTTCGGCTGCTAGCCTGGGTTCTGGTAAAAACCATGGCCATGACCAACATACGGATTCTGCATGTGAGGAGACATCATCGACTGATTCCCAAAATAGGACATAGATGGTTGGGTGTGCATTACATTAAGAGGACTTTGGGAAGGGTTGCCCCATGTCAATCCCATGGGGATAGGCATAGTACCTTTTTCGGGGTTCCATTGGTTTTGAAAAGAATTGCCCCAGATCGGCATTCCTGACGAGGGAACGGATCCTTGCCAAGAATTCCAAGGCCCTGATGCGGAAGAAGTTCTTGCCCTGATGCGGAAGAAGTTCCTGGGTTTGCCCCCTGTGCAAGAATAGTACCCTACATAGGAATAGGTTGTCCAAAACTGGGATTTCCCCTAGTAGGGAAAGCAGATGACGAGAAGGTGTTGTTAACAAACGCACTGAACAAAGAAAACGGTATCGAACCTACCAGCATATTATGCGAAGGTGGTCCTTGACTCCCTGCTCCAAATAAACTATGGTGTGCAGGTGGCTCGGTGAGTGGCTGGTGGGTGCCTCCGAGCGAAGGGGACGAAGGAGGTATATGACCTCCCCCGTAAGGGAAAGCATTAAAAGGAGCTGAAGTGCCCCCCATGTGGCCTTGCAGAGGAGCGTTAAAGCTCCCTGCCCCCAGACCTAAAATCTGTGAAGTGGATTAGGAAAGTACATGACTTGTACTTGAGCTAGGCATCCCGTATGAGAACAGAGGGCCTGTCGCACTAGGTGTGAAAGGGGTTGTGGCCACCACCATAGATGGGATCGGACCATTGTGTGAGGTAGAGGCGGTTGAGACCATGGTGGCTAGGACCAGTGACTGTGGGTTAGGAGGTGGAAACTCTTCTATGGTGACAACCGTAGTGGGAATTGAACAATTCCTAGAAGGAATGACAACATTTGTTTCCATTGCTGTGTGTGACACTGTCTGGCACTCGTAAGGGTGAATCAATACGATGATGGGTGCTGAAAGATCAGTGGTTGGAGTTTCAGGTGGACCAAAATCTTTCACTCCAAAGTCTAAAATGGTCGTTTCCTCCGGATGTTGGTCGGGCGCAATTTCTTGTGACTCGGTCACTTCAAAAGACCCTTGTTGGTCTAGCTTTCGCCTTAGTGGTGGCGGGGGTGGCTCCAGTGTAACCGACGATAGGCCCAGAAGCCTTCATGACCGGAGAAGCTCGTGATCCTCCACTGTGTGAGAAGATCAAAGACACCCTAGGGATTTCTATTTGTTCAAAAAGAAACACACACTAAAAAAGTCCCTACAAGATAAAACAAGCAAACACTAAACTAATTGGAAGAACAGTTACAACAACCAACACTAGAGAAACTTATCGGTGCAATTGCAACTCGAAAACAGAAGCACCCTCCGGGTATACTCTCCAAAGCATGGCCTGATGTCTATCCTAGGTACCGTGGTATACCCCCATAGTCATCTGTGTATGTCTCTAAAAAGATAGGAAACTAGGTTGCCAACGCACGAACAGTCACCAGGCGGGTATAGTCGAAAGTCGGGTAGACCATAATGAGTAGGTTATCGATCCCGAAACCTTTCAAGGGTATCTAAGGCAAGTGGTCCAGAAGACAACTGAGTACCTCGAATGGATTCGAGACCCATGAAGCTCCATGGAAAACGCAATCGACAAAATCCCAAGAAAAGCCCTCTATATGTGTTCTCCACTACGATTGGTCCATCTTTGGAGGGGTTATCTCTGCTACCTTTCCGCACATGACCTTGTGTTTATCCCCTGTGTTAGAGGGGGGTCTCAGATAACTTTCATGATACTGGACTTTGACACTCCCTAACTCAGACTCCAATGTTTGATTTTAATGGCCTTGAAGAGTTTCCTCTCCAACCTAATTCAAGGCCCTAATCCTAAACTAGTTGGTCGACCCTACAAACATAAGAATTCTAATGAATTTTAGATTTAGCGTTAATTTTTATGGATTTTCTTAAGTCAAAAGTTATGAAAGTGAAACTAGTGATGTTTGAAAGACGGAAGAAAAAATAAACAGAAAGCTAGAAACAAAATACCTTCACTTAACTCAAATCTTAAACAACTTTTCAAACTTAAAAATTTTCTAAGATCTTTGAACAGCAAACTCAAAGCAGGATTTCACTCGACTACGAGCTACTTATGATCTAAGTAAACCATCAAGAACTTATGAAAGAAAATACATTCCCCTAGTTACTAATGCAAAACAACACTTTTTAACCAAACAAAGAAATAAAAGATTTTTTTTTTTATTTAAATGCTCACAAAGAAAAAAAGGAAAAATATCAACAAGTCAAAACCAAGAAAACTTCTAGCCTAAGCGCAGATCGCAAAG
This sequence comes from Picea mariana, assembly GCA_032191745.1. Taxonomy (NCBI): domain Eukaryota; kingdom Viridiplantae; phylum Streptophyta; class Pinopsida; order Pinales; family Pinaceae; genus Picea; species Picea mariana. The sequence continues at coordinate 132,411 of JASDQU010103492.1, read as the reverse complement.
AGTCACTTTAAAAATCACACACAAGCAAATTAAAATTGGACTCTCACACTTGTCTAAAAACCCTATAAAAGAAAATTTTGAGGAAAACTTTTAAATGAAAAAGGAAGCTATTGCTATGATCCAACCTAAGTTACTGACCACTATGACAAAGACCTAGAAACCTAAGAGGTATAACTCTTGTCAAAGGAAAGGATGATTGCCTCATCTTCAACAAAAATTTTCTCGACAAGCAAACTGTTGACAGTTCAACAGCAAGCGTGTGCACGTGAGTTGTGTAAAGTCAGAGCGCATGTACACGAGTGTTGGCCTTATACAGGCCGGGTGTATCTATGAAACTCTGAGACAAATGAAAGGACAAGTAATCCAACCCAGGCAGAGACCACTGATACTGAGAACCAGGATCTCTTGAAGACTCAGACACTTACTTTAACAGAAAAAAGAAAACAATTCAAGGAAAACTTCATAGAACAAACCAATTTGAGGTGAAACCTAAGCTATAGACTGCAAACGACAAAGACTAGAAAGAGTTCCAGAAAACCCCTGAGAAGGACTAATTCTGACAGGGAAGAGGATGACTGCCTCTTTTAAAAGAAATTTTCTGGAATCATACACGTGACTGACACTTCCTCAGCTAGCGTGTACACGCGAGCTGTGAGAATGTAGGGTGCAGGTACACACATGCAGACCTTATATAGGCCACGTGTACCTCTGTGGGTCTTGGAAAAAAAATACAGACAAGCAAAGAAACAAAGATAACTAGTATGGAAAACTAGAATCTCTGTTAGCTCAGACTTTTGCAGAAACTTTAAAAACAGGAAATGAGACCAGTTCTTAAAAATACCCAAAAAATATTCCCAGAAACCCTAGAAAGTCCCCAGTATGGTCCCCAATTCTGTTGTGAGTGGGAAATCTCTCTACAGACTAGCACTTAGGGTTTTATTATGCATGCAGAAAAGACCTAAAGATTCCTACTTTCTACCATCGTCCCGAACCTAATCCCCATTATTCTTAAGCAAATACGTAGTTAAGAAGATCAAGTGAGCATACCTTATTTTGGGCATTTGATATCGATCCTTCTTCATGCTTGATCTCTCTTTGACTGCATCTCTTCTCCCAAGGCTGATTTTCATTCACATAAGACAAACAAAAAACTCCACATGCATTTGATATATAGATTAACGGGTTAGAGATTCAATCAAAATGTATGCAATAAACCATGAAAACCTCATATGGTGGGACAGGAAAAGTACTTCTTTATTATTAACTTCAACAAATCAACTTACAATGATGAAGCTAGCCACTGCTCCACGAACCTGGTCCTGGGCCCTCTTCAACTGTCCTCCAACTTCTTTGCTCTATGTTTCTCTTTGTACAAGGAAGGCTAAAGGTTGGGACAAAGGGAATGTGCAATCGTGTATAGTTTCTTTACTATGATTATCCTCTTCCAAATGGGACCCCTAACCCTTCTTTATAGGATAGAAGAAGCTAGGTATTTGGTCGAACCCTCGGCCATGCATGGCTGAAAGGTTTAGTTAACTCACCCAAAGTTGTGTGTTCCATCAACAACTTTCCTTTTTTCATGCTTTTGTAGGTACACACAGGTTGTCTTGGGTCAGCTAGCATGTACACGCGTTCATTAATGGAGCAGGGCACGTGGGCCTTTATAAAAGGGGTTTTTAAGAAGAGTTGTTTAGCAATGTTTTGGCAAAGAAGGAATCTGAGATGGCCTGATGCCAGGTAAGCATGTCTGGTGCAAATTAGGGTTATAACAGACTCCAACGAGGAGTGGAAGAAATGAGATTACTGAATTTGGTTGAATGTGAAGTTTTCAAGGATGAGAATCAATAATAGGACCAATATATCAGCAAGTTCATCCTAAAATTCAGGCATTATAATGAGGATAGATAGGAGATGTGGGTGCAAGAAGAAGAATAAAAGAGGCCAATGAGATAGGTAGAAAAATAAATCACTCTTGAGATCTAAGAAAAAGGAATAATATGGAAAGAAAGAGGATCAAACACAAACATAATAGACCAACAAGAAGAAAAAGGAAATCCAATAAGAAGTAGGAAGAATATGAGTAGAAACATAAGTCATGGACAAAAAGGTAGAAAATCATAGGTTGATAATAGAAAAGAAGAAGTAAAAAATAAATGAAAATCAAAGGAAGGAGAGAGATCAAATGATGGTTACAACAATAAATAATATGTTGGGAGAATAAAATCTGATACAATAAGCAAAGTGGATTGAGGAAACAAATGGTAGGACCAGGGAACATACATGAAATTAAGGTAAATCCTAGAATGCTAATTAGGGAATCAAGAAACTATAGAGAACCCGAAACATTAGCTTAAGGGAAGATAATAGAAAATTGAGGTTTGAAATATTTGAATATCATACCTTGATATATTACATTGACTTGGAACACTGGTATGACATATAAACTATCCAATGTTTTGAAACTACCATCAATAAGGATCAAAACTTGTAATGTTGTAGGTATGCCTATAGGTGTCATTTTGAAGTTGACCCAAGTAATTTTTCTTGTATGGATGACTGTTTTGGCACCTTTTTGTTTGTTTGATTTTGGTTGGTATTGTCTCATTAGTTAGGAGGACTATTATGTCATGCTGTATGGTGCTAACTCAGGTTGCATGTTAATGTTGAATTCGTATTGTAATTGTACAATTTCTTTATAGTACTCATACAAGCCTAGGATATACTCATTTTGGACAAGAGAGTAGGGCATATAAATTTGCATGTTGCAGACTATTGAGAAAGTATTTTATGACCCTTCTAATGCTTTGGATGATTTCTCATTAATGCTCTGTTTTAGGATCTTGTCATATCTCTGACCTTTCTTCTTTGTGCCATATTTTAGGAATGGATCTATTTTTTCTTCTATGACTGTCTCATCCTATAGTACTTGGAATCTAGTAGTGAATGCATCATTGGCATCCTGCCCATCCTAGGACTATCTATTAACAACATGAATACTATTTTCACTAAGAGGGATTTCTATCCAAATCCCACCTACTTGATTCCATGAAAATAGTAGCCACACACACTTTCTTATCATTCGAGAAGTCCCAAAGCATGGGACATGCAGGAGAATGGTGATCCTAGATTTAAACAATGGCTTGAATAATGATAAGAGCATGGTTTGGCCCCTCCTTAGTTTTGAGTATTTTTCTAGGGAAAATTCAAGGAATAAGGCAAGGTCATGGATATCATAATCCATCAGTTGCACCTGCTCCACATATCATTGCAAATGCTCATCCTTGCTAACATGCACCCATAGTTTGAGTACCTCCTCTAGGTAAACTGATTATTGTACCTATAGAATGGGGGTCTTCTCCTTCCTCAACTTTTAGATTTATGGCTCATCATCCACAAATAATCCATCATGAATCTCCTTAGAATCCCATCCATCACCAATTTATACAACTACCCTATTATCAAGTGATAATTCATCACATGTACCACTAGCTTCCTTTGCCAACACTAAACACAATCCTTAGGTACTAAAATTGAATTGGGGAATTCAATGAGCTCTGTAAAGAAGTTTGATATGAATTCCACATGAAATATTCCAACATTGGGTAGTTCATGAACTTTCCCTGTGGTTTAACTATTATGTATCTAGGAATGATGATTGGGCCCACATTTTACTTCCTTGGCTTTACTACCACTTCAAAATCGAACTCGTTGAATTGAAATAACCTTTAGCATATTTGACCCTCCATTTGAAAGTTATTACTAGGCTAGGAGGGCATTATAACCAAGCTTGTTCCTCCATCCACTAAAGCCTCAAGTATGTTGATAACTTGCAAGAGTATAAGGGGCATGGAGTGAGTTAAACACATTTCCATGGATATTTCAATTTCCACTTGTCCCTCAATTCAATTTGGTTGTTCATACTATATTTCATAGTTGTGATGACCTATAAACTATCCAATGTTTTGAAACTACCATCAATAAGGATCACAATTTGTAATGTTGTAGGTATGCCTATAGGTGTCATTTTGAAGTTGACCCAAGTGATATTTCTTGTATGGATGATTGTTTTAGCACCTTTTTGTTTGTTTGATCTTGGTTGGTAATGTCTCATCAATTAGGAGGACTATTATGTCATGTTTCATGGTGCTAACTCGGGTTGCATGTTAATGTTGAATTTGTATTGTAATTATACAATTCCTTTATAGTACTCGTACAAGCCTAGTATATACTCATTTTGGACAAGAGAGTAGGGAATATAAATTTGCATGTTGCAAACTATTGATAAAGTATTTTATGGCCCTTCTAATGCTATGGATGATTGCTCATTAGTTCTCTGTTTTAGTGTGCCATATCATTAGTGCTCTATTTTAGGATCTTGTTCATGAAGATAAGATTGTGTTCATTATTTGGCATAGTGTGCCATATCTCATGCAAGATTTTTAGCAAAGCATGTCCATGGTAGAGGATAAACTTAGGACCCTCCTAGCCTAGTAATAAATTTCAAAGATAGTGCCAATGCCAACCTTGGTTATAGAGTCTGTTGACTAGGTTAGGGATTCATACTTGGTTGAAACAAACTTAGACTCAAGATCCCATCAAAATTTCAATGTCTACTCGTTGTATCCACTATGAGAAGGTAACCATTAGTAGAAAACTCCCATAATGGAAGTCTTGGTTCTAGTCCTATGCCTCTAGAACACTCTATAGGACCTTATTCATGAGATACCTCACCAGATTTAGTTTTACATTGGTTGTGAAGATGTCAAGATTTGAATCACCTACTTTTAGCAATCGCATATCATGTAGGTCTACAACACCCTTGTGGATAACATCTTTCCTACCTTACTGACTGATAAATTGTTAATAGATTCCATGTCATATAGCCTCAGATAGTAGTGCAAATTGCATGCTTCTTATAGCTATGTGATTTTAGTGCACCATTTTGGATTTTTAGTGTTTTTTTAGTATGGGAGTGGATGAAAATGACTAGTAATAGTGGAAAAGGTATGAAATGGATGGATTTTTTATATGAAGTGAATGGATTTGAGAGATTGAGTGATACACATGTTGGATGAAGGTTGAATGTCTACTAAAGTTTATGCATGGGAGGATAGGTATGATGGTTTAAATGTTGTGATGAAGTGTTGAATTTATAAGTGGAGGTTTGAAATATTTAATATCATACCTTGATATATTCCATTGACTTGTAACATTGGTATGACCTATAAACTATCCAATGTTTTGAAACTACCATCAATAAGGATCAAAACTTTTAATGTTGTAAGTATGCCTATAGGTGTCATTTTGAAGCTGACCCAAGTGATTTTTCTTGTATGGATGATTATTTTGGAACCTTTTTTTTTTTTTTTATCTTGGTTGGTAATGTCTCATTAGTTAGGAGGAATAGTATGTCATGTTGCAAGGTTCTAAATCAGGTTGCATGTTAATGATGAATTCGTATTGTAATTTTGAAATTCCTTTATAATACTCGTACAAGCCTAGGATATACTCATTTTGGACAAGAGAGTAGGGCATATAAATTTTCATGTTGCAGACTATTGAGAAAATATTTTATGACCCTTATAATGCTTTGGATGATTGCTCATTAGTGCTCTGTTTTAGTGTGCCATATCATTAGTGTTCTGTTTTAGGATCTTGTCATATCCCCGACCAACCTTTCTTCTTTGTGCCATATTTTCGGAATGGATCTATTTGTTCTTATATGATTGTCTCATTCTATAGTACTTGGAATCTAGTAGTGAATGCATCATTGGCATCCTGCCCATCCTAGGACTATCTGGTAACAACATGAATACTATTTTCACTCAGAGGGGTTTCTAGCCAAATCCCACTTACTTGAGTCCACGACAATAGTAGCCACACACACTTTCTTATCATTGGATAAGTCCCGAAGCATGGGACATGCAGAAGAATGGTGATATCAGATTTTAAAAATGTCTTGAATAATGATAAGAGCATGGTCTGGTCCCTCCTTATTTTTGAGTATTTTTCTAGGGAAAATTTAAGGAACAAGGCGAGGCCATGGATATCATAATCCATCAGTTGCACCTGCTCCACATATCATTTCAAATGCGCATCCTTGCTAACATGCACCCATTGGTTGAGTACCTCCTCTAGGTAAACTGATTATTGTATTTATAGAATGGGGGTCTTCTCCTTCCTCAAATTTTAGTTTCATGGCCCATCATGCCCTTGACTTAATTGGTATTGTACATGGTGGCATTTTTTTCATGGTGGCTTTGTGTAATACCATCATCCATAAATAATCCATCATGAATCTCCTTAGAATCCTATCCATCACCAATTTATACAACTTCCCTGTTATCAAGTGATAATTCGTCACATGTACCACTAGCTTCCTTTGCCAACACTAATCACAATCCTTAGGCGCTAAAATTGAATTGGGGAATTCAATGAGCTATGCAAACAAGTTTGATATGAATTTCACATTAAAGAGACCAACATCGAGTAGTTCATGAACTTTCCCTATGGTTTAACTATTATGTATCTGGGAATGATGATTGGGCCCACATTTTTCTTCCTTGGCTTTACTACCACTTCAAAATCGAACTCTTTGAATTGAAATAACCTTTAGCAGATTTGACCCTCCATTTGAAAGTTATTACTAGGCTAGGAGGGCACTATAACCAAGCTTGTTCCTCCCTCCATTAAAGACTCAAGTATGTTGATAAATTGCAAGAGTATAAGGGGCATGGATTGAGTTAAACACATTTCCATGGACATTTCAATTTCCACTTGTCCCTCAATTCAATTTGGTGTTTCATACTTTATTTCATAGTTGTGATGACCTATAAACTATCCAATGTTTTGAAACTACCATCAATAAGGATCAAAACTTGTAATGTTGTAGGTATGCCTATAGGTGTCATTTTGAAGTTGACCCAAGCAATTTTTCTTGTATGGATGACTTTTTTGGCACCTTTTTGTTTGTTTGATCTTGGTTGGTAATGTCTCATTAATTAGGAGGAATATTATGTCATGTTGCATGGTGCTAACTCAGGCTGCATGTTAATGTTGAATTCGTATTGTAATTGTGCAATTCGTTTATATTACTCGTACAAGCCTAGGATATACTCATTTTGGAGAAGAGAGTAGGGCATATAAATTTGCCTGTTGCAGACTATTGAGAAAGTATTTTATGACCCTTCTAATGCTTTCGATGATTTCTCATTAGTGCTATGTTTTAGTGTGACATATCATTAGTGCTCTGTTTTAGGATCTTGTTCATGAAGATAAGATCTTGTTCATTATTGGGCATAGTGTGCCATATCTCATGCAAGATTTTTAGCAAAGCATGTCCATGGTAGAGGATAAACTTAGGACCCTCCTAGCCTAGTAATAAATTTCAAAGATAGTGCCAATGCCAACCTTGGTTATAGAGTTTGTTGACTAGGTTAGGGATTCATACTTGGTTGAAACAAACTTAGACTCAAGATCCCATCAAAATTTCAATGTCTACTGGTTTTATCCACTATGAGAAGGTAACCATTAGTAGAAAATGCCCATAATGGAAGTCTTGGTTCTGGTCCTGTGCCTCTAGAACACTCTATAGGACCTTATTCATGAGATACCTCACCAAATTTAGTTTTACGTTGGTTGCAAAGATGTCAAGCTTTGAATCACCTACTTTTAGCAATCTCATATCCTGTAGGTCTACAACACCCTTGTGGATAACATCTTCCCTACCTTACTGACAGATAAATTGTTAATAGATTCCATGTCATATAGCCTCAGATAGCAGTGAAAATTGCATGCTTCTTTTTAGTGCACCATTTTGGATTTGTAGTGTCTTTTTAGTATGGGAGTGGATGGTAATGACTAGTAATGGTGGAAATGGTATGAAATGGATGGATTTTTTATATGAAGTGAATGGATTTGAGAGATTGAGTAATACACATGTTGGATGAAGGTTGCATGTCTACTAAAGTTTATGCATGGGAGGATAGGTATGATGGTTTAAATGTTGTGATGAAGTGTTGAATTTATAAGTGGAGGTTTGAAATATTTAAATAGCATACCTTGATATATTCCATTGACTTGGAACATTGGTATGACCTATAAACTATCCAATGTTTTGAAACTACCATTAATAAGGATCAAAACTTGTAATGTTGTAGGTATGCCTATAGGTGTCATTTTGAAGTTGAACCAAGTGATTTTTCTTGTATGGATGACTGTTTTGGCACCTTTTTGTTTGTTTGATCTTGGTTGGTAATGTCTCATTAGTTAGGAGGAATATTATGTCATGTTGCATGGTGCTAACGCAGGCTGCATGTTAATGATGAATTCGTATTGTAATTGTACAATTCCTTTATAGTACTCGTACAAGCCTAGGATATACTCATTTTGGACAAGAGAGTAGGGCATATAAATTTGCATGTTGTAGACTATTGAGAAAGTATTTTATGACCCTTCTAATGCTTTGGATGATTTCTCATTAGTGCTATGTTTTAGTGTGCCATATCATTAGTGCTCTGTTTTAGGATCTTGTCATATCCCCGACCGACCTTTCTTCTTTGTGCCATATTTTAGGAATGGATCTATTTGTTCTTCTATGACTGTCTCATCCTATAGCACTTGGAATCTAGTAGTGAATCCATCATTAGCATTGTTGGGCTCTGAATTTAATACATTTTCTTGCAGATTCTTGACCTCTTTCATAAATATTTTGTTCATTTTTCTCATAACTATGAATCATTTTCTCGTGCTTTGATAAAGTTTGGATTGAGGAAGGAAGAAATGGTTCTAATCAACCTTTATCTATTTGGATACCTCATCATCCTTCAAATTATGATATTCTAAGTTCAAATCACTATTGAAAGAGCTCCCACGCAGTTTTGGGGAATTTTCCTCATTAAAGGCGCATGTATTATAAGGATTATGTGCAGGTGTATCGAGTTGGTCAAAGATCGTTCCTTCGAAGTATGTGGACAACTGGATCTTCTCAAATATTCCAAGACCAAGGCCAATCCCAAAGTGATATGCTCTTTACACGATCATATCAAACTCATGTTCAAAGACCACCACGACCGCGACAAAGCCTTTGCTACTGCTACTGATAACAAAGACCATTGAAGGAGGGACGATGATGGCATGTTTATCTTATCATCTCTACGATTGTATTCAAAAGACACTTGTTAAAGTTTCTTGCCTCTTGTTTTAGGGATCTCCAAAGCCTAATGGTCAAACACCATGTGTCTTGATCAATTCTATTTCTATGCACCCAGTTAAAGAATGTATTCCACACATATAAATTCAAGCAAGATTTGGAGCACCAGCTCATCAATCAGTTATGATTCATCAACAGATAAGGGCACAGAGTATGGGAATTGAAAAATACAAGCATGCTCTCTAAAAATGCAATCGCTTGTTTTTCAAGATCACAACTTACAACAATGAATTCATGTGAATTGATTGATATCAAAGTGACAGAAATGATTGCTACTGGAATGGAACTGCCACCGAGATGATGAAATAGAAATATTGGGTGCATGTAAATCTGATCTGGGCATGGCCGTCAAGTGTTGAAATGTTGAGCTCCATTCCTGGGAAATTTGTCAATCATTGTTGCCATACGGTTATGTGGATGTGTTGTGCTCTTTCGCAGGAGGACAATGAATTTTGTCGAAGTCTACCACATTCTGGCTTCAACAAATTCTCAATAAATATCTCCTATTCGACAGATCTTCAAAGCCCAATAGTCTATCAATTCCCGTCACTTTCCACACAGTCAAATTCTGGCGCAAATTTCAAGGCGATGAAGTTGAATATTGAAAAACTAAGATCTAGGTTTTGTGCAGAAGGGCCCAAATTGGTTCCCACACGGACAGTTTCCAAAAATTCTTAATGGTTTGGGATATATTCTCGTTTTTCTAAACAGGTAAAACCCAGATTTTGTGGTTATGGCATTTTTCCAAAAATTCCAAGTGCTAAGTGGATTGCCCAGGCTTACACCAACATTTTTGGCGTCGTACTAAAAAGGATTGGAGAGTGGGTTGTGTGTTTATTGAATGCCAAGGGGAGGAGGAGTTGTAAGACGAAAGGTAAAGACCTACGTAGCTACTATCGTAGGGTCCTCCAAAGCTTTTTCGAGTAGTTAGATTTCAACAAATATTTCCTTTGAAGCAAGGTGTGCTTTAATTTTAGCAGTGTGCAAGTGTGCTTTCATTTTCAGTAGCAAAGGAGTTTTCATTTCAGCAATGTTAAATTTCATTCAATAGTAAGAGAGTTTGACTTTAGAAGTGTAAGATGGTGTGCCTTTGATTCAGTAGGAGTGATCTTTTTAGCAAAAGTACTTTTCCTTTCAGCAAAAGATATTTACTTTTAGTAGGGTATTGTTTTGGGTTTCCATAGAGCAAGTGTGTTTTCACTCTCAGTAGAAGGATATTTCATTTAGCAAGAGTGCAGATTTTATTTCAAGCAAGTGTGAGTTTGAAGAATTGGTTACTTTCAGTTAGTATGATTTGAAAAGCTCTAGCAAACCCCCTACAATAAAAGAAAAATAATAAAAAGTCAGCTAATGGATCCAAGATTGATTGAACAGAAGAAGAGATTGCTGCAGGAACTTTCTTGCATCTTGATAGAACTTGAAGAAATCTCTGCAGCTCAAGAGATGGAGGGAAATCGGTTGATCTAGTAATTCCCTTTGAGCACCTATGCCAACCTGCAGAGAAGAATGAGCAATTAGAAGTTCCAGCAGCAAAAGAACATGGTATGCATGATTACATTGAACAATGGTTTCAATCTGCTTTACATCTTTCCGATGCTCTTCTCCTTCAACAATTTTTGGAAATCACTCAACCGGTGTTACTTACTCTTCATGCCTGGGTAACTATGCACATATATCTTTTATCAAAGGGTATGAATTTGTTGTTGACTCTGCTACGTCGGTGGCTTCATTGGTTATTTTCCTATACTTAAAGAAATGTCTCTTTTTCTTTAAGTAGGTAGGTAGGTAGGATAGTGAATAAAGATCAACATCTTTGAATAGTTTATATGTTTGTTGCAATAAAAAAACATCAGCTGAAATAAGAAGTGATTGAAGATTTTTATCTAAGTGATGGATGAATGAGTTGAAAGAACATGCTAAGAGTGCAGGGGATCTTTACAAGCACTTTCACATCAATCAAATGGAGAGTTCTCAGGATTGTTACCATTCTATTACTGTTCCAGTGTTAAGAGGACAATTCATTTGCATGAGGAAATGCAAAAAGCCAGGCATGGGGGAATGTTGGGCTCCGGATTTAATACATTTTCTTGCAGATTCTTGACCTCTTTCATAAATATTTTGTTCATTTTTCTCATAACTATGAATCATTTTCTCACACTTTGATAAAGTTTGGATTGAGGAAGGAAGAAATGGTTCTAATCAACATTTATCTATTTGGAGACCTCGTCATTCTTCAAATTATGATATTCTAAGTTCAAATCACTATTGAAAGAGCTCCCACATAGTTTTGGGGAATTTTCCTCATTAAAGGCTCATGCATTATAAGGATTATGTGCAGGTGTATCAAGTTGGTCAAAGATCATTCCTTCGAAATATGTGGACAAGTGGATCTTCTCAAATCTTCCAAGACCAAGGCCAAGCCCAAAGCAATATGCTCTTTACACGATCATATCAAACTCATGTTCAAAGACCACCACGGCCACGACAAAGCCTTTGCTACTGCTGCTGATAACAAAGACTGTTGAAGGAGGGACGATGATGGCATGTTTATCTTATCATCTCTGTGATTGTATTCACAAGACACTTGTTAAAGTTTCTTGCCTCTTGTTTTAGGGATCTCCAAAGCCTAATGGTCAAACACCATGTGTCTTGATCGGTTCTATTTCTATGCACCCAGTTAAAGAATGTATTCCACACATATAAATTCAAGCAACATTTGGTGCACTAGCTCATCAATCAGTTATGATTCATCAACAGAAAAGGGCACAGAGTATGGGAATTGAAAAATACAAGCATGCTCTCTAAAAATGCAATCACTTGTTTTTCAAGATCACAACTTACAACAATGAATCTGTGTGAATCGATTGATATCAAAGTGCCAGAAATGATTGATATCGGAATGGAACTGCCACTGAGATGATGAAATAGAAATATTGGGCACATGTAAATCCGATCTGGGCATGGCCGTCAAGTGTTGAAATGATGAGCGCCATTCTTGGGACATTTGTCAATCATTGTTGCCATATGGTTATGTGGATGTTTTGTGCTCTTTCGCAAGAAGACCATGAATTTTGTCGAAGTCTGCCACATCCTAGCTTCAACAAATTCTCAATAAATATCTCCTATTCGATAGATCTTCAAAGCCCAATAGTCTGTCAATTCCCGTCACTTTCCACACTGTCAAATTTCGGCGCAAATTTCAAGGCGATGAAGTTGAACCTTGAAAAACTAAGATCTAGGTTTTGTGCAAAAGGCTCCAAATTGGTTCCCAGGCAGACAGTTTCCAAAAATTCTTAACGGCTTGGGATATATTCTCGTTTTTCTAGACAAGTAAAACCCAGATTTTGTGGTTATGGCGTTTTTCCAAAAATGCCAAGTGCCAAGTGGATTGCCCAGACCTTGAAGGAGCCCTAAAAACTCAGTTATTTCGACTGATTCAAAGGGAGATTTATGTGAAACGTGTTTTCTCTTCAAACGATGATACTCTGAAACAGTGTTTGTAATCAATGTATTGCCTATCTATAGGTGCACAACATGGTACTGCAAATCTTGAGGCGCAGAAGCCTGATTGTAACTAATTCCAAACTCTATATAAGAGTTGGAATGGATGTAGAGAAATATATAGAGAATGCAGAGCATAAGAGATTATATGAGGGAGATAGAGGTAGAATTTAGAAATAGATTAGATTTGTAGAGATAGATAAGTTTCCAGTAGTTGTATTGTTCTTCCTTATTGAAATAATAAGAAGTTGTTCATTCATATGATTTCTACTATTATGAGTTTGTTGTAAATGTTTTGCATAGTTTCCATCGCATTAGAGATTTGATTGTTCTCTTCCAATAGGATTATGATTTTAGTTTTTATTCGATTGGCTCATTTGATTCAACATTGTAGAAGTTAGAGTATTTTTCTCGTCATCAGTTTTCTCAGTAGATATTTTATATGCTTAGAATGCATTTTGTGAGTTGGTACAGAACTAGTGCCGGATTAGTGCAAAACGAGTGCAGAACAGGGCAAATTAGTATAAATTCTATCATCAGTTTCTTTTGTCAGCTTAGAAAGTAGATTGACATTTTTATAAACTCTCTCTTCAACCCTACACATATAGTGTTGGTTCCTCTAAGTCTACCTCCCCGGGTTGACATTTTATGAAGGCTACTTATAGTAATATATTTATCTCTACAAGCATCCTGCCCATCCTAGGACTATCTAGTAACAACATGAATATTATTTTCAATGAGAGGGATTTCTAGCCAAATCCCACCTACTTGAGTCCACGACAATAGTAGCCACACACACTTTCTTATCATTGGAGAATTCCCCAAGCATGGTACATGAAGGAGAATGGTGATCCCAGATTTAAACAATGGCTTGAATAATGATAAGAGCATGGTCTAGTCCCTCCTTAGTTTTGAGTATTTTTCTAGGGAAAATTCAAGGAACAAGGCGAGGTCATGGATATCATAATCCATCAGTTGCACCTGCTCCACATATAATTTCAAATGCTCATCCTTGCTAACATGCACCCATAGGTTGAGTACCTCCTCTAGGTAAACTAATTATTGTACCTATAGAATGGGGGTCTTCTCCTTCCTCAACTTTTAGATTCATGGCCCATCATGCCCTTGACTTAATTGGTATTGTACATGGTGTAATTTTTCTCATGGTGGCTTTGTGTAATACCATCATCCACAAATAATCCATCATGAATATCCTTAGAATCCCATCCATCACCAATTTATACAGCTTCCCTATTATCAAGTGATAATTCGTCACATGCACCACTAGCTTCCTTTTCCAACACTAATCACAATCCTTAGGTGCTAAAATTGAATTGGGGAATTCAATGAGCTCTGCAAACAAGTTTGATATGAATTTCACATGAAAGAGACCGACATCGGGTAGTTCATGAACTATCCCTGTGGTTTAACTATTATGTATCTGGGAATGATGATTGGGCCCACATTTTACTTCCTTGTCTTTACTACCACTTCAAAATCGAACTCTTTGAATTGAAATAACCTTTAGCAGATTTGACCCTCCATTTGAAAGTTATTACTAGGCTAGGAGGGCACTATAACCAAGCTTGTTCCTCCCTCCATTAAAGCCTCAAGTATGTTGATAAATTGCAAGAGTATAAGGGGCATGGAGTGAGTTAAACACATTTCCATGAACATTTCAATTTCCACTTGTCCCTCAATTCAATTTGGTCATTCATACTATATTTCATAGTTGTGATAATCATGGGAGATATTGCAAAAGAATCCCCCTCACCCCTCTCCATTTGGGATCATTTGACCCTAATTCAAAATAGTACCCATGTTTCCCATGGCATCTACTTCATAGTTTAGATGGTGAAGGACATGGTACAAGTTTATTTGTTAAAAATGGACAAATATTCATTTTTCTCTTTCTACTAGTATGTACAAGCTTGAGGATATCACTTTTGAGAGATTCCTCATTTGTCAGATAATCATAATGGAATTTCCAATGACCACAATATTTTTCACCTATCTTGCATGAAACAACATGAGACAAAAAAAATACATATATTAATCAATGGTTCAATTTTTACAAATCCAAATGGGGTGCACTATTCATCATACCGTAGAGAATCAGATATGCGATTTTGCAGTTTGGTCGAGCCTCAGCACCGAGCAGGGTCCTCCTCTCTTGGAAGGTTAATAGAATATGATGCCTGGGCCGAACCTGGGAGTAACCTAGCCCCCTTTTTTCCGTTTCATCAAGGCCCAAAGGGGAAATAAGTAGTTGAACGAAGAACGTCAAATATATGAAAGGTAAACCATAAACCTTTGTTCCGTCAAGGCACAAAGGGGAAATTCAAATAAGCACAAAGATGTAAACCAGTGAATTCATATATGGGCATATCCCATATAATTTATACCAGGTGGGAGGGCCAAAATGCTCTCAGAAATTTCCTTGTTCTTTGGAAATCAGGCAAAGGGAAGATTGTAGCTACCCAGTGCCCATACCACAAAATTGGGGCGAATTAAACCATAAACCCCGATTTTACCAAATGGCAGGGTGAAGATGCTATCATCAATTTCCCATACTTCTAGAAATTTGGCTAATGGAAGCTTGTCCCTCCAAATTTCAGGGGCGAAATATATATATTTTTTTCCTCTATCCCTCCTAAAAATATGGGCTAACCCTGTACATGATTTTTCCCCTAAAATAAATTACGGGCTAATGATATAAGTTTAAAAAAATCACTCCAATACAAAAAATTTGCCTAATAAAAAATTGGAAGCCCCTTAATTTCGCCCATGAGCAAAATTTCGCCCCTAAAATCATCTATGATTATATTCAACAGTCAATTATTAGTTCTTGTAACAGTATAGATGAAGGGGACGATAATGCTGAGGAAGAGGAAGAAGATTCATTATCAGTTGTATCTTCTTCCAATTTTGTTATACAATAGGATGACTTTCAACATTCTCTTAAAACTGAAAATGATGATGAGAAGGCAATAAATGTTGATGTTAAATCCTTATTTAGTTTGGTTTTCCAGCATAAGGTTTTTCATCTTTGTGTTCATGATGCAGCTAATGATAATCATGACAGTGATCAATTTGTTGCTTAAATTTTTCATGAACATTTATCACTTGTTTATGATTTATTTGAAGTTGAACAAACTCCATTTATTGGTTATGAAGGGGAGATGCCAAATCAACATTTAAAATCTTCTTCTATAGTAGATGTGGATTTGCATTCCCCAGAAATCATTGAGAAAAAAGAAATCTATAAATCTGGAAATGAAATTTTGGAGCAAGAACAAGAAAAAACCAACAATGTAGAAGACATAAACTTGCATTTCAAACAACTAGATGAGTAGTATCAAGAGTGTTTTGTTTCCCTTAATGGTTGTGAATCACATGATTTTCATGAGTTGTTTCAACGAGGACATGAGCAACCTAGTCTTGTTCATATAGTAGATTTCAAATAGCAGTGACTCAGTCTTATAGATCAGTCAGAGTCTCCTCATGTTCTTGATGATCCCAAATCTAATTGGATGGATTTCGTTTCAATAGGGGTCTCTAATATTGTATTTGTTGGTATGATGCACATAGTGTGTGGCGGTAAGTATGAACTACCATTATAATTTTGGTTGTGTACATTGTTGTCTTTTCATGTTTTCAACAGTGTACACGAAGACATGCCAAGAACCTCATTGCTTGATTGGTTATTTTGGAAATTTCTTTATACTTGAGTATTCAATTTCAGTTCGTTTGAGTAGGGGTGTGTTGAATAAGCTCTTCGTTCAAGCATTTATTTTTCAGTTTTTTTATACAGTAGATCAACAATAAGAATACATAGCCCAACAAAGGCACTGGGGTGTAGCTATAGATTAGTTAATTTGTGTGTGAATAAATACTCCATAGCCCAACAAAGGCACTAGGGTGTGTTAGTGTTGCTGGTTTGAACCTCTTTTTGTGACAAAAAAACTTGACGTCAAGCCAAATCATCAAAGGAAAAGTCACGAGGACCATGCTTTCACTATTAAAAGACTCGGTTGGTTGCAGCAAACTAGGAGTTTTGAAGAATATGGAAAATCCATCAGAGAAGGAGGGGAAAACATGTTGTACAAGCCATAACGAGAAAACCTTGTACCAAAATCATTAATAAGTTGAGGTCAAATGCGAAGATCAGGTTGAACCTTGTTTTAAAGGATTTGGTTATCAATGTAGATGAAAATGAATCAAAGGATGAAGATAGTGCACAGGTCAGTAGAAGCATATATACATGGCTGATAGACAGAAACAAAGGTAAGTTACAACAAGTGGGAGTGAGCTTTTGATAGGTAAGCACCCGATATACTATTCTTAGCACATCACACGGAAGTGTTATCCCTGGTTGGAGCCAATGTTGTAACCTAGGTTTGCAACCCTTCCCTTTCCCTCGTTTACCCTATACATCCATAAAGTCTGATTTTCATTTTGTTTTTTCTAAGATTATTCTCCATGATTTAATCACTTAGCTTCAATGGCCCCTACTCGTCTTTACTTATTTTGCACCATATTTTCCTTTCTTGAAAGGTGATTACATGTTCTGGTTTGAATTTTAAAATACGTGTCATAATTTTTATCACTAATTGACCATGAAGTAGGTCGACAAAGTCCTTTGTATGTGCAAGAAACATCCAAAAAGAAAGATGCAACAATCCATTTCAGGCTTAGATTGTAAGCAAACAGACAGGTTAAATTTTCAACGGTGGAGATCCAACAGTCAATTCAAATCAACGATTCTCATGCATTAGGAGTTTCAAAATCATGTGAGGTTTAACAACAAATCAATAGGAACGTCACTCCATGAATTCGATGTTCGGGCGTTCGAACTTGTCATTATTTCAAACCTCCGAAATGTCGGAGCCCCGAATTGCCGAAGTGGGTCCGAAATGCCATGTCACTCTGAGAGGTTAGTTATCTAGGAGATATTCATACTCTTCGTTCAAGAAGTCTCAAAGTGTCAGAGCCTCGAATTGCCAAAGTGGGTCCTCACTGCCACGTCACTTCGTGAGCTTAGTTATTTGGGAGGTTTTGATCCAGAGCAAACACAGTTCCCCGGAGCTCTGAATGCTAAAAAGCCTGAGATGTGTGGCATTCATCTGTTGAGACGCATGGAATTAGTCTATTGAGATGCGTGGAATTCATCTATTGGAACACATGGTATTCATATGTTATGACACGTGGCACTCATTTCAGGCATCTTTGGTTGCGCCACCTACTCATTTTCAAGTGACACGCATCACTCTCTTTTTGTGACATGTCAGCAATTGTGACATCATATGGCCACGTCAGATCCGGGAGATCGCCACTCCGGGGGATTTCAATTTAGGGAAAACGTGCAGTTCTCCGAACCTACGAAGTGTCAGAGCCCCGAACTGTCATGTCACTCAGCAGCATTGTCACTCCAGGAGATTCTCAAACTCTACATTCAAAATCTCTCGAACGTCGAAGAGCCAGAGTCCCAAACACCTGAAATATTTAATGGTAAAAATATATTAATCTCGGATTAATTAGCTTAGGATAAGCATGAATTCTGCGATATTATCACTCCGAGAGATTTTCATCTAGAGAAAACACAATTCCCTGGAGCTCTAGAGCTCCGAAGTGCTGAAGTGTCAAAACATCAAAATGATTAAAGTCTTAATCCCATGTTAATTAGAAATAAGTGTTGGTTAATGAATCTAGTATTTCAGTCCTTCAGGAGATATGTATACTCTGCACTCCAAATCCCCCAAACATTGAATTTCCAAAGTGGCTTATCCTCAATTATTGCATATTTTGAAGTTTTTAAATGGTGCCAAACCAGGAATGCCCAACGAGTCAAATGCATCATATTTATCGTATGAAAACAACTCATTGATAGTCAACAAGTACAAAACTAAAGCTTCAGATTCAGACCCTGCGTCACCACAACTAGGAATAGGAGAAACTACACACCCAGACTGCAGAGGGAATATCAGAGACTCCATAAAAGCGCCAGAAGACTTGCTTTTTCCCCAGGAGATAAATTGAAGAAAAACGCTGCCAAAACATCCAGTTATCTCCCAATGGCCTCCAAAAATGTGCATGGATGTCAGTGCTCAATACAGAACTCAATTTTGTCACTCCTAGTTAGTACTGTCAAGGCTCAGTTCGATTCATCATATGCATCAGTTTGGTTTATTGCTAGTAACAGTTTTTAGTTGTTTAAAAGTTCAAGACTGTTTAGATTAAGTTAATAAGTGGTATTTTATGTGTGATAAGAACCACTCCTTTTTTATTAATTCAATCTCGTAGTATACCTTAATGTACTCTAACAGTGTTTTAGCTAAGTTAATAAGTTGTTTTACAATTGGTAGTGTAGAGTTAATCCTCATTCCTAGATGGACGAGAGCCTCTGCAACTCTGATAAATATGCAATTTTTGTATGTTTTGAAGGTCCAGTTTTTGGGAAGAATATCAATACATTAGACTGGTTGAACATGTTCTATGCATGGATTAAATCTCTCTACCTAGTGAATATACTCTTGATGACAATGTTTTTTTCTAAATCTACATGTGTTTTTATCTTATCTTGAATGCATTTTTTGATTTATGCGAAGTGCATTTCATTTCCTTCAGCTATTGTATAACTTGTCTTTACTAATATGAAACCTGTGAAACAACAAATGTTTTGGTGAATATTTGTTTTTATTGCAACCTGTGGGAGTAATTGTGTTTTTGATACACGTTTAATGTCTTAAAATGATATTTTAAGTATTAAACTTCTTGCAGCAGATTATTTACTGAGTGGTTTTTTGTTTCCCTTTGCTTTTACCTCTATTATTACACTTGTCTGTCATTTATGTGCCACCATCCAAGGAGGGCCCTCATCCATATAATTTTTCCAACCCCAAAATGCTCTTGTCTTGGTAAAACCAACCCTCTAACTGACGAACAAAATAAAAAAAAACAACCATTCTAAACTTGAGGTGGCCTAGCTCTTCCCTTCAACAGTCAGGTGTAGACTTTAGGACCAACATCAACGACCAAGATCGATTGTCAAATCGATCCCTCCTTTCACTAACCTACCTCTCAAATTTCTTGATTTCCTAATCATCCTCAAATTCTAATGCAATCCCCATCGAATATTTATGTGGATAGGTCCTGATGTTGAGATCGGTCCCACTATTCAAATTGGCACTCCTACCACCCATATCATGATTTGAACACTTTTTTCCTTACTCTTAAAATTAGAAAATGGTTGAAATTTGTATATAAGCCAATTTAAAATATGAAATACTAAAAAGGATTAGTTATATCGAATAATTGAACTTACCAATCCATTCATACAACTGATTATTGTAAGGAAAATTCCAAACATGGGAAAGAATTTCCATGATCCAGATTTATGATGGAATGAAATGAAACACGGAAATAAGACAAAAACAAAAATATATAATAATACTCAATTTCTATTAAAGATTTAAATATGCAGAGACTATAAAATAAAATACAAAGTGAAATGAACTCGCTAGAATGGTGGTAGCTTATATCTGAGAAGAGATATGACGACTACATGCATTCGCCGGAAGATGATTACAATGAGGCTCCCAAGGCCTTTTTAACACAGATCATAAATGAGAAAACCCTAAACATCCAAAACCCTAACCTCAGAAGATAAAACACCAACAGGTTTGTGGGCCCTGGTGGGGGTAGTTGATATGTCAACTTCCCTAGGGAATAACGTTTGCATATAATCTATGTATGGGGCACTAGATACCTCATTGAAAAGGTCTAGCCAAGGAGTATACATTTTGAATGGTTCAATACATGCCAACATAAATATATAGAGTGATGCCACATAAAAAAAAACGTCGTTTAGGGCCTCAAAATGTCCCCGGAAGTTTGGGACCTGAAAATTTGTAGAAAACCCGCCAAAATGGAAATTATATGTTGAGCCAGTGGAATAGGTGGGCAGTCACCGATGTCCACCGATACAATTTAAATTTCAAAATGTTATCAATGTATTATAAGTATAATTTCTCATACTTGTATTTGTGGTGGGTCAATTCCTTTTGTCATAAATCTATGCATCAATGTGAAATATTTTTTTGCATAAATATGCATTTAATTATACTTACCAAGACAAGTGGTTTACCTCTTAAATTACATATCATCAATATTACTACTCTTTGCATTTGTGAATGGAGAAGATGTAGAATTATTTTGGAGAAATTCAATGGTTATAGAAAGTAAAGTCTACCTAAGTAGAAAAAATATGCATTGTATGATATCATATCTTATTTCTTTGTTGTCAATGTTGTTAATGTTTTAAATAGAGAGGTTACAACGTCTTTTCTGGATGAAGAACTAAAGACATTGGCAGACACTCGTTGTGGAATGCACTTTTTTTCTTAACCTAATATGAAAATGTGTAATCATAATGAATGCTCAATATCGTAAACAAATTATGGTTTGATAGATGACTCAATGTCTAGTGATTCAAAGGATGGAAATGCTTCAAAGGATGATATATCTTCAAGGGATCATTCTACATCAAAGTGTGAATATGATGGGGAGCAAGATGATTATATGAATGTTGGTCGAAAAGAAGGGAAGGAATTCCTTGTAGGCCATGTCATACTAAAACATGTATGTTCAAATAAAGAGGAACACATAGCCTTGGGTTTTATCTCAAATATGCTTGACAACCACATTATCCAAGGAGAGATGTTGGGATCACATATTTTTTGTGTAATGGTGGAAAGAATTTTATCACCTTGAAATAAATGCTACCTCTTAGTGAAACCTTACAAGAATATATTAACCAATAGATAAAATGTTAGACTAAAGAATATGCTTGTTGTTACCGGTTCAAGGGCTTCACTAATAAAAAAAGTCATCCTCTTCACATACTAAAGATCACAACTTGAAGTTTAAAGGTGTATCGGTGAAGCTAAATAATCTATGCTCATCTAAGAATAAGTATGTTGATGAGAGAAGTATTATAAATGTGCTTGAAGGAGAAGTGGTACATTTAGGTAGGTTAGATGGACTTCATTTTGGTATTCATATCTATAAATTCTTCACACAAACTTGCACCCACTTTATTCTATTAGAGGGTTCTTTGATAAGGTCAACTATTCACCAATTGGTGTCCCTCAATGGTGCCTGATTAGATGTCAAGTTGAAGGAAATTTCATCAAAGGTAGAGGTAAATATGTGGAGAGCATTAGAAGATCCACTACCACAATTGGAATATCTCATTGGTATGAATTTCTCTTATGTCCAATTAGTGGCAAGGAAACCATGTAATTACCACAAACACCCAAGGCCAAATTCATCTCATGGGTGTGTAAGGAAAATAGGTTATAATGAATATGAAGATGAATATTGCTTCACCAAATGGTTAAGAAATGAAAGATCTTGTAAACATGATTTTTTTTTCTAGAATACCCAATGGCCCATTAACTAATGGGTGGCACTTTATTAAATCCAAGGGTGAGAATGAAAGAAGGTAATTTGTGCTCAATGCATTGGAATCAAATGCAATTATAAACACATGTGGCAACACAAAGAAAATGATCTTGCTTGACATGAAATTTGATGCAATTGATGTTTTTCAAAATGCATGGTATAAATCTTTTTGTATACCAATAGCCACCTTATTTAGTTAAAAAGAGGAAATTTCTAAATGATAACGCAAGAGAAGTAAATTGAAATTGCGGGTTAGAAAAAACAAGGCCTAATACTTTAGCTATAATAGCTAGCCTTCGAAAGGAAGTCAGTGAAAATATAGATAGAGATCCACACCATACTCATTTAGTGCATCAATATGGCACAATGATGCCTCTTAGATTATTTCCTACAAATTATACATAGAAAATAATTCTTCAAAAGTGTTATGAGGAGCTTGCCAAACTTAAACTTCCTTTAGTGTCATAGTCCAAGTTAAGCAATATATGGAGAAGGAATTTTATAGATGTTGCAATTACAAATAACACTTTCTTTGCAAAGTTTGATGAGTGCTGTGAAATTTTCCATAAACTTAGAGGCACCATTAACCCAACAATGATAAAATATTGGCACCAAGTCCAAAAATTTCACGAGTACATTACAAGTTGTTTCTCATCCTACTATGCCCATAGATTGGAATCATAGAAAAACTTTAGAAATACTTAAGCATTGTGCATGACAAGATGGACACGATGGACAAGATGAATGCTTCCATACCAAGGATTTTAATGAAGGCAAAGTTAGGTAGTACTACCTATAACATCCCAGGTCATCTAGGTCATCTAACTAGAATGATTACACATGGGCATCAGACTGGGGGTTTTGGTCACTTTGGCCTCCATTTTCTAGATGTTAAGTTCAAACTTCACTATATCCTCATCTTTATTCTTAAGCACATTAGAGAACCCAATGGTTGATGAATTTGGAAACTTTTTATATGATAAAGGATCTTCAATACATCCATTGGATGATGCACTTTTACAAAATGAATCCTATGAAAAGTCTCAAGAATGTAAGAGAATCCATGTGAGCTTTATCAATTCCAAGAGATTCCTTGAACAAACTCACACTAGTTTTATTCTTGCAACTTGAAAAATTATTGAGGCGACAACAAGAACCATTACCTCTTTTTTTTTGCATCCATGCTGATAGAAAAAAACACATTTACAATAGTATAGGTAAGCTTCCTTCCAGTTGATCACACACATG
Source organism: Picea mariana (assembly GCA_032191745.1). NCBI lineage: Eukaryota > Viridiplantae > Streptophyta > Pinopsida > Pinales > Pinaceae > Picea > Picea mariana. The sequence continues at coordinate 108,986 of JASDQU010103492.1, read as the reverse complement.
AAGATATAGATGTAACATATGAGAGGCTATCAACCAAAAAGAAAATATATATTATCACTCCCTCATATCATGGAAATCTATAGAATGGTTCAAGATGAAATAAACTTTACTCCATACTTGATTTAAGAGGTTTATAATTTTAAGGACTTTGTGGGGAAACACTTAGTGGATGGAATTCAAAAGATTTTGAGTATCAAATCCCCTCAATACTTCAAATTCAGTATGGTTGGTGGAATCCCTGTTATGTTATTTAAGAAAGCTATTGGGGATGAGAATTGGTCTCATTGCACAAATATATGGAAAAAAAAGTGGCTAATGGCATGCCAAACTTGTCTAAGTTGGAACCTACATTATCACCATTTAAAACACTAAAATAAATGGAATAATTGAAGAAAGGAATAAATCCATCCATTACTCATTTTAATGCAGCAAAGAAAGATGGAGGTAAGGAATATTGAATTCCAAAGATAACATCTTCAGAAAATGTTTTAAAATATTTAGATGTGCCCTTAGTTAATCAGGCAAGGATAAATGTTCTTTATGGAATAAAACAAGACAAGAATCAGACACCAGTAATGATACTCAACCATGACCTTATCTCATGGATGATTACCTAAGTTAAAGGGTCTCTACTATTCATGAAATATATGTGGGTCCTTCTTGTAACAATCCTATGGAAGAATTTGATCCAAGAAAATATGTGAAGAAAGATCATGTATGCTCACTGTATGACCAAGTTATAGTAAGCCAACATGGTTAGGAAAATAATTAGGTGATGTCTACAAATATATAGATGATATTGAGAGATACTAGGTTCTAGTTCAATGATGGAAACTCAATGGAGGATATGTGGGTTGGGATAAAAAAGATAAAGAGTTGAAAAATGGAAGAAAAAAATATGACATCATTGATGTGGATAACATAGTATGGGCATGGAAACTATGGGTAAATGCAAAGAACATGCAAAGGAAGATAACATAAAAATAAATGAAAAGCGACAGATGGAAACTAAGATATGTCAACAAGAAGTGGAAAATATATGTGATGGTGAATGAGACTTTCTTGCTAGTGTTTGAAGAAATATAATGTGATTTTCACTCTTGACTCGAGATGTGGGTTTTAAGATAAACTTATTAATATTATATGATGAACATGCCTTGAAATATTATTCTACTAGGAAAAAAAAATTAATATGGTATACATATCAATGAAAAATAACATATTAAAATGGATTCAGCCAACTTGTTTGGGTTACTCCTTTCTGTTATCACCTTGTTGAGCCCAAAAAAAATTCATGACAAATTTCATTCAAAATCAAGCCTTGTCTTCATAGGTTTTGAAATACTTGAGGGTTTTCGTACTTAGCCAAAATCCCTTATCCTTTTTAACCCTTTCAATGTTTGAAATGTTTTCCTTCTTTTCCATGTTTGAACCTTGATTCTTCCCTTATTCCTCAATCAAGCTTAATTTCCAAATCAGACCCTCTTTTAACTTGGTTGAACTTTTCATTTTGGTCGATTTCCAGTTCATGCCCAATTTCCAACGTGAGCCCCCGATTCACTTGTTCAAACTTTACCCTTGTCTCAATTTTCAGATTGGTCCTGATTTCCAAATAAGGCCCCTGCCAACCTATTCAAACTTCTCCTTGCCCCTCAGATTGAGCTTGATTTCCAAATTGATCCCTCACCAACATGTTCAAACTTTTCCCTTGTCCCAATTTATAAATTAGGCATGATCCCTTGATTGGACCCTCATTTGCCTTGCTTCATGAATGACTTCTAAATCGGGGCCAATTGCCAAATCAAGGCCATTCTTGTCCCATGTTAGAGATAGGGGACAAAATTTTCTAAGAAAAATAAATTTTGTTAGTGTAACTTCAGAAAATGAAAATCACATTATTGAAAACCAATAATGACACTATTGGAAACTGATAATTACACTTTTGAAACCAATAATCACACTTCTAGAAACCAATAATCACAATTTTGAAAACTAATAGCAATAATCATACTTTTGGATACTGAGTTAAGTCTAGTTTCTCACTAGAGAGTCTAATTTCACTCCCTAATTTTAATGAAATGGAAGTTATATCCCTCGTTTAAAAAGAAGTATGAGCTTTAAATTTAAAACTATAAAATAGTATTATTATTGGTATAATAAGGGGTGTTTAAAAGTATAAAGTTTACGATTCAACGTAAACCATTAAAGTGGTTTTCATAAAATACAAGGCACAAAATGGAATGAGATTACATGAGGGAATTATATGATTTTAATATTAATTGGTACATGAGGGCAGAATTATATGATTTTAATATTAATGGGTATAAATGATTTTAATTTTGGATTTATTAAGTGCTAAGAATGATGAAATTTGAAATTTTCAGAATGTAAAATTTTAATAAAGGTTTTTATTTTATGGATATAATTTATTTTTATGCATAATAGATTTAAGGTTAAGTTTAGTTAGGAGGAGTGACATGTTGAGTTTGAGTATATTGAAATATAGGGTGAAGTTATAACAATGATATTCATTAAGAACTCAACATGTCATTTGTGGGAATTAAACTTTGGTGGGGAGGATAACAAATTCCTCACAACCTACTCCAGCTAAACACAATTGACGTTTTTATATTTTATTTTATCTTTATAATGTTGATTTTACATTTTGAGCATTACACTACCATATAAATCTTTCTTCTCACATTATAGAAAGCACCCCTCAATACAATAAAATAAAACACTATATATTGTGAAACATGGTAACATAAAGAAAGGCTATGAAGCTAAGTGACTTTAATGAAATAGAACATTAAATGCATGAGATATAGAGTGAATGGGACCCATGAATGCATGGTGATGTGATGGAGTACATTAACATGTTATGATAACATAGTGACTTAACGCATAGTAACATGATGTGAGGATGACATGGCACAATGTTTATATATCGCAATTATGATACAACTATCATAGATTCATGTTAACCTCAGAGCATCTCTTAAGTATTGATAGGTATAAAAAAAAAATCGTTACAAAAATATATTAATGCTTTATAGATTTGGGGTTAAGATAGATTTATGTTCATTTATTATTAACAACATAGATCCATTTTAACCCAGGATCTATCATGCATCGAGAGAGGTGAAATCTCTTGATGTGTAAACTTTTTTTGGATTGAAAAAACATGAAGAAGCATTTGCACCTCAAGGGATTTGATCTGTCTCTATACATGATAGATCTCTTGTATTAATTTATTATGGATATTTTATTAATGACTATGTTTCCTCCAAAACAAATTGGAAATTTACTACATTTGTTTTGAACAATCTAGGTTCAAAATGTCATACCCATAGCTACATTCATAGTAAAACAAACCATCAATAGGTTTATCATTTATTAATTTGCATGGTTAAATTTTGTCTGAAAACCATATCCATCATATCATGAATTCTATTTATTAGGATTTCATTATGATTCATTCTTGACTCAAGATATCTTAACTAAAAACCCATTGGACAATGATGAGATTAACATTGAATTGAGGCTAAGAGTTCATGTTTAATAATTTTATTAATGGGCATATTTGTGTAGGGACAATGTTTGGCATTTTTGTACAAAGATTCCAACTCTCAGAATATATATTGATACTCTAGACCTAGTATCATCAAGTGGTTTACATGCTTTTTAACATTTGGGAAATATTCAATAATGATACATTTATATAAGTGAAATCAAAATAAGCTTTGATCGAGTTAAGATGGATCTATTTTTAACTTTAGGTTAAGGTTGAATTTGTATATTTTTTATTTACTTGATATTTTATTAATTTTTTTAAGCGTCACATGTCATCTCCATGTTGAGAACAAATGGAATTACACATCCCCTCATACTGGGTTGTAGAAAGCACCTCTAGGTGCAATTATTATTATTATTATGAGTTTTTTTCATTTTTACATATTTTATGTTATGGACCTAAATTTTTCTTTCATTTTAATTTATTAGTGTTACGTTACATTATACATCTCATTCATTTTGAATTGTAAAGTGCACAACATTTATCTCAACAATGTGATGGCGGGGCAAGGTAATGAGGTGATAACATGGCATGTTAACTATAAACTCATGAAGAAAAAATTGATAACATCATCCAATATTAACAACAAATTGTTAATGCCACCATGGTGAGATGTGATCATGGAACTTAATCATTCTTTCTTTCTACACACCTTTTAGTAAAACAATTATAACTTTTCAACAATGGTTTCATTCATGTGCTTCAAAATGTGTCAAAATTGCATTAACACACCTTTTAGTAAAACAATTATAACTTTTCAACAATGGTTTCATTCATGTGCTTCAAAATGTGTCAAAATTGCATTATAAGAGCTATGCAACTATATATGTTTGGTGCCATGAATCAATCTTTTTTAGTTTTTAAAATTGGCTTTCACTTTAAAAAAAATTGTAATTTGTTTGTTTAACATAATTCAAAGTTGTTTACCTCTCCAATCTTTTTTCTTTGATTTTTCCTACTGTCTTTCTTATCAAAACCCTCAAAACATATTAAAAAAACACCTTTTATAATTATGTTAAATGAGACTATAAATTTATAATTATGTTTAATGAGACTAGTGTTTAGTCGTATTGATAAGCATATTTAAAACTAAGGTCATTTTAAAAAACATATCATATTTTACATGATGGAAATTTTTGTATTCTAAAAATAAAATTATACCTATAAATTTAATAAAAATTATTAAAAATCAATAATATTTTAAGCCAAATAATAATCAACCAAAATAACACCTACCACAAAGATGAAAATTGAAATTCACTAACACAAAATGTTCATAACTTAAAATAACAATATTATTATTATCATTAATATCTTAATCCTAATGAACCAAAATAACACCTACCACAAAGATGAAAATTGAAACTCACTAACACAAAATGGTCATGACCTAAAATGACAATATTATTATACACATTAATATAGAAATTTTAAAATAGAGAAATTTTAAAAAACAAAAAAAACAATTTGTTCAACTTTACACTAAAGAAATGAATGACTTTCTTTATAAAAATAAATATTATAATATAATCTAATAATTTTATAACACACTTTCTGGAAATTTCTTATTAAACTTCAACAACATTTTAATTTATAATAATAATAATTTAATATAAAATCACGATCATAATAATTCTATAACACACATTCTACATATTTCTTAATAAACTTTAACAACATTTTAATTTATAATAATAATTTAATATAAAATCACAACCATAAAGTCAAATTAATATATAAAATTTATAATAGAATATGCATATCTTCTTAATTATAATTATTAGAGCCTGAATTCAAATGCTAATGTGTATCTGGTCACCTTGGTGGTCACCTTGGTGTATCTGATAGATTTTTTTCATAAGAAATAAAAACAGGGTGAGTTTTAAGAAATACAATATTTTTTAATAAAATTTAAACCTATAATAGAATATATATTTTTTCTTAATTATAATCATTATGACTTTAATTCAAATGTCAATGTCTATTTAGTCTAATAGAAAGTTTATATATATATATATATATATATATATATATATATATATATATATATATATATGATGATGATAATGATGATGATGATTAACGTTTACTAAGGTTTAATTGGTGTATGGGACCTTCACAAGGTAAGTGATTACTTGTGATTCTTTAAAATTTTGTTTGAATGCTCCAAAAACATTAAGAGAAGCTTTCCAAGATCACCATACTTTTGTTGAGTTAAAAAGTTAGGAAGGTTGGTAGTGTGTAACTTCTTAACTCAACAAAAGTATGATGTTCTTGGAAGCTTCTCTTAATGCTTTTGGAACATTCAAACAAAATTTTAAAGAATCCTAAGTAATCACTTACCCTCTTAAGGTCCCTAAGGTCCCATAGACCAATTCAATCTTAGTAGAAGTTAATCATCATCAACATCATATATTTAGTGTATCTCTTCTCATAAAATGTTTTAATAAGAAAAAATAAATAAAAACTTGTTAAATTATTCCAATGATAAAATGTTTTAAGAAATAAAATATTTCGTATTATGTATTTTGGATTATTATTTAAATTGTATATTTTATTATTATTCCTTTAAAGTCATTGGATTTTGGATTATCATTGAAAACGAATCATTAGGCAAATTTTTCTTTTATAAAATGTATGATTCTTTTTACATCAAATCAATTTATAATTTATATATAACTCATGAAGGCGAAGGCAGGCGACTTCTGTGAATTGACAACATAAGATGTAAAAGCAATGTCGGTTTCCAACTGGAACACTCATAATCGTGTTACGTAGTTGATAGGAATGGCATTTGGAGAGGGGGGGTGGTTTCAGATTTACAGGGAAAAAGCACATTGTAAATAGCATACAGTCCGTTTTCAATTAGAACACTCATAAGGATTTGATGGGAATGGCACGCGGAAAAAGTGGTTGGTTTCATTTTTGAAAAGAAAAAAAAGGGCACACACTAGCGTTACCAATTAGAACTCTCATATATTAGTTTTTGGAATAGCGTGCCCGGGATTTGATGGGAATGGAATGCGGGAAAAGCGGAAGCTTCCAATTTCAAGAAAACGCTGACCATGGTAAATTGGATTTCGATTCCTGCAAATTCAATTTCTCTCAGCTCAACAGTCTCCATCTGGGAATGCTAATGTGAAAAATCAAATGGTATTTAGATTCTTACAAATTTGTTAGTATTTAGAATCCTACGAATTGTTTTTTGTTTTAGATTCGATGTTTCTCTCGCTGTTCAACGGTCTCCATCTGGTATGGATGGTAATGTGAAATTTCAAGGATAGTTCGTTTTTTATTTAGCTAATGTCACATGGGTAATGTAGTATAATTTTAAAGGAATTTCATGATTGATGTGTAGAAACATTTTAAATTATTATTTTTTTTGGTTCGTTTCTAGCTTGAGTCATACCAACCTTTAATATGGTTGGATTTTTTGTTTCTTTAGATTTCGAACAGGTGACTTTAACATTATTGAGAGTCCGTCACCTACCTACTGTACTACATCTTGAAGATAACATTCTAAAATTATTTTAAATCAGTAAAATGATTTGTCTGTTCTACACTTTGGAGATAACCTTCTAAAATTATTTTAAATCGAATGATTTGTATAAATCCTTCTCAACTGTGATAATCAAACATTCCATACAATCTATTTTACCATTCCACCTTCACCCTGCACATCTGAACCAACTAAAAATGATAATATTCATAATATACATTTTGGCATCTTGTTATTCACCATTCATGTTAATAGACTGGGCTAACTCGGGAGCAATCTTCTCAAGTTTTTTGGCGGTCCGCTTTTAAATTTTCTACCAATCCAGAATTCTGATCGATTTTCTGAGCATGTGGGTTGGTTTAAAATGGGGAAAAACCCTTGCAATAAGGTTCTGAAATGCATAAAACTTTGATCCATTCAA
>JASDQU010103491.1:229463-243907 GCA_032191745.1 Picea mariana | reverse complement strand
GAAGGACTTGGGGGAGTCCTCAGGAAAAATGGACATGTCATTGGATATGAGTCCAGAAATATTAAGTAACATGAGAGGAATTATGCCACCCATGACTTGGAACTTGCTGCCATTGTTCATGCCTTGAGGATGTGGACGCATTATCTCATGGGGAAGAAATTCAAATTAAGGACATACCACATTGGCCTGAAGTATATTTTGAACATCCAACCTTGAATTCCAGGAAAACAAGATGGATGGAATTTCTAAGTGAATATGACTTCGATATCAAGCATATAAATGGAAAGGAGAATAAAGTTGTTGATGCACTTAGTAGAAGAGTGCATCTCATGCATGCTACTGCTGTCAGTATGCATCAATCGGACTTGAAGAGAAGAATTTTAGATGGACTTGTTATAGACCAGCATTACCTACAGGTAAAGGAAAATTTACAGCAAGGAGATGTACAACTGAAAATAAAGGAGTATGAGATAAAGTAAGACATATTACTCATGCATAAAAATAGAATCTATGTTCCTAGTTTTGGAGAACTGAGGAATTTGGTACTGAAGGAAATGCATGATGTTATTAATGTTGGACATCCCGTTTACCAGAAAAAAATTACAATAGTAAGAAGCCAATTCTTTTGGCCGGGAATGAAGAAGGATGTTGTTGATTACATCGTTCGATGTATGGAATGTCAGAAGGTGAAGGTTGAGCATAGGCACCCAACGGGTTTGCTGTAGCCATTGCCAATCCTAGAGAAGAAATGGGAAGTGATCACCATTGATTTCATCACGGGATTACCCAGAACGAATAAGAAACATGATTCAATCATGATGGTGGTTGACAAATTAACAATGTCCGCTCATTTTTTGCCTGTGAAGACAACGAATACAACGACTAATATTGCATAAATTTTCATGAAGGAAATTGCTAGGTTGCATGGGATACCTAGGACAATTTTCTCAGACAGAGATACAAAGTTTACCTCCAATTTCTCGAGGGGATATTTTAAAGGATTTGGCACAAACTAAACTTTAGCACAACATATCATCCCCAGACAGATGGGAAAACAGAGAGATTCAATCGAATAATTGAAGACATGCTAAGAATGTATGTGATGGATAAGCCATCTAAGTGGGAAGATTAATTACACTTGGTTGAGTTCGAATATAATAATGGGTATCAAGCTTCATTGAGAATGAGCCCATTTTAAGCCTTGTATGGTAGGAAATGAAATACTCTAGTGATTTGGGACAACCCAACAGATAGAGTGGTACTTGGGCTGGAGTTGCTCACGGACATGGAAGACCAGGTGGTTAAGATCAAGCATAATTTAAAGGCAACTCAGGATAGACAAAATTTTTATGCCAACAAGAATAGGACAAGTAGAGAGTTTAAAGTAGGGGAGAATGTACTTTTGAAAGTGAATCCCAAGAAAATTTCTTTGAAACTGGGTGGTTGTATGAAGCTGGCAGCCAGATTCTGTGGTCCATTTGAAATATTGGACATAATAGGGATAGTTGCATACATGCTTGTATTTCCTGCTTCCATGAATGTGCATAATGTATTTCATGTATCTTTACTAAAGAAATATGTACATGACCCTAACCATGTTATTGATTGGCATATGATTCAGGTAGAGACAAAGGGATATTTTCAGGTTCAACCAGTGTGGGTATTGGAAAAAAAAGTCAAAATGCTCCGGAATCGAATTATAGAGCTGGTAAAAGTTCAGTGGAATTGATATGGTCTTGAAGATTCTACATGGGAGAATGAAGATGCCATGCAGGCAGAGTACCCGCAGATTTTTGAATAAATTTGAGATTTTGATCTCTATTATGTATATGCATTGAGGATAGTGCCAAAATAAGGGGGAGGGGATGTAACACCTCAAGTTTTGAACCCCCATTTTAAATAATGTATTGTTACAATGTTGAGAGGCCAGAGTGCCCAAAACAATTATTAAAAGGCTAGTGTGCCCAAGACATGTAATGTTTTTATCATTATTAATAATAAATACACGACTGGCTGCTAGATGGACAAGGACTAGAGTTATAGGGGGCTATGATTCCACAAGAGAGGGGGGCTTGAGGGGCTAAGTGTTTATTCCTATTCTAATTACCCTTTTTGTCTAAGGATGGGATCGATTACGTGAGCTTCTTGGGGAAGGCCGGGAGGTTCTTGATTCCCCCTGAAGTTACTTAAACTCGCCTCTGGTCTGATGGGGGGGTTGGCCGTTGGCTCGTTTTCTCCTTCACTTATGCATTCACACCATTCTATCCCTCATGCACTTTAATTCACACCCATCCATGCACCCACTTACTTGTTCATTGATCCATCCGTCATCAGCATCTTGGCTCGGGGAAAGGAATCTGAACTGCTGAATATTAGCCATGGGATAGTTGGTTGTATTGGTCACTAGTGTGATACAACCATGAATTGAGGATGCATCTATGAGATGTGTTGGCCTGTGTCCAACATTTCTCATAGCTGCGGGTCCTGAGAGTTCCAACATTGAGGTTTTGGACCAGTTGCGCTGGAGCCCGAATAAGGAGAAGGACTTCTTGAGGGACTGCATGGCAGAAAAGGATGGAGGTTCATTCTCTCAGGTGGTGCAAGATGGGTAGAAGAGAGATGGGTACTTGGATTGCTGTGAGAGATGGGAAGTCTATGAGAGCTTGGGTGTTGACTGGTTTTAGAAGAAAAGTAATAGTCTTTAACAATCCTTGTGGATTCATAGCCCTGGCTCGAGGGTGACGTTGTTGTTGAGATTTGGATCAGTATTGTCTACGGTTGGGTGGAATGTCCTTGGTCTACAGCCAGTTGGTGTCATCTTTCATAAAGATAAGTGCTCTTTGTTATGGTATCATTTACATGTATATGAATGCATTTCTGTTGTGTATACTTAATTATCATTTAATTGAATTTTTAGACTATGCATGCTTGTTGGATATTGTTGTGCATGTTGTTAAAGTCTTTTATTTTATGCATCCTTAAATTTTAAAAGGTATATGTAAGAGAAAGAAGTCCAAGGGCGGGCTTGAAGGTAGCATGTCCTGCCTGTGGGTGGCTGGGTATGTTACATTCTACTATCTGTTACAATCACAATTGTAGCTCCAGCCTCTAAAACACATCCATAATATTGATCTCCTCTTGTTGGTAATCTATTCCATTTCGTATTTGTGAAAATAATAGAATCATCTAAATCTCGGTTTGCTAGTGGAATTGAAAAGCTTTCAGCAATGTTGATAACAAAACGGTACTTGGCATCTTCCTTCACTGATCATTCCATTGTTGTGTTCACGTAGTCAATTTTATTTTTTTCAATCATGCAAGAGATTTTATGCTCTTCACAAAACTCCAACATCTCTTGAGTTTCCTTCACTACTCCATTCAAACTTCCCCCATAAATCATCGACCTATAAACAATCTAAAAAAAACTAGTCGCTTAACCCCACACACACAAAAAAAAAGTCCAATCATATCCATAGAGTAAGATTAAATGAATCACAACATATGGCATGCATCCAGAAAGAAGCAAAAAAGGGTGGAAGAATAACTTTCTAGCTATGACGGCTGCATGATGAAAATAAATAGGATTTTCAAGGAGACCAACCAAAACCAATTTTCCTTGAACTTTCAATAAACTAATGAGAGGTTGCAAGGGATGGTCAGTAGAGATCATGTCAATTATGTAATCTAGGGACTTGGCTGCATCCTGCATCTGCTTCGGGTCTTTGCTGATGATGAAGTGATCTAGCCCCAAAACCTTTCTTGCTTTAGTTTCCTTCTTCCAGTCCAAAATATTTTCCAATTTTTACAACCATGTGTCCCAAACCGCCAAGGATTTTTCCAGGTTTTGTCATTTGGAGGTATTTCATGGGGATGTATACAATTATTCTCGCACATAGAAATGTGGCTACTGCATCAAACGATGGACTCTCTGAAATCTTCACTACAAATATGCACTACGTATTTGACTTGAAAATGTATTTGGCCGAGATATAAAATAAAAATGGTTATAGTGCATAAATTGGGAAAACTGTATATCATACCTTTGGTCACACACCATCAAGGATGAGTAACCTAGAAATGCGGGAGACCCATCCACATTAATGGCATTATACGTCAAAACAACCCTCTCACAATACTTCTCTTTCCATTGGCTATAGGAATCACATTGTTGGAAGCTCCAAACCATCTAGCCCATGCCCGCACAATCTCCAATAAAAAAATTATTCACTTATGATCGCACTTCAGTTACATACCCTACAATTTCATGGCTGAAATCACATACTGCTAATTAAAATAAAACAAGTAAAAATTGATAGAGATAGGAGGAAACGTTGGCAATAGAGGGAAAAAAAAAAAAACAAGTAAAAACTGATAGAGATAGGAGGCAATGATGGTAATAGAGGAAAATAGAAAGACATTACCCTGGAACCATTGGATATATCGAATTTTTCCATTCGTTCCAAAATTGGTATAGATCAGAGTGAGGTATAGATCAAATTGAAAAATTCCATAGTACATGACCTTGAAAGTTACATCATTGGATCTAGTTTTCCTGCCAAAACAAATTAAAACACTTAGTGTTAAAACATTCAATGAAATGAAATTAGAGTTTCCCATCCACTTACAAATGAAAATGGTTAACCATAAACATTATTTCCCCCTAACATGCGAGTGGGGCATAATCATACATAATATACATATCATTGTCAATGTTAATGGAGATTTTTCACACAACCATCTCTGGTTTCTTGTAACTTGTTCTCCATCCTTCACTTATGGTTTTTAAAAATGGCATCTAAAATCTTCATCTTATGCTTCTTCTAATTACTTTTCATCAACTGAGTACTTGTGAGCAGAGCGGTCAACATCATGCTCGAAAGACATCCATGTCACTTGTGGCATATGTAGAGAGAGAGGGTATAATCATTCATAATATACATATCACAATCAATGCTAATGGTGTGTTTTCACACCACCATCCCTTATTTCTTATAACTTKTTCTCCATCCTTTGCTTCTGGTTTTTGAAAATAGTATCTAAAATATTATTCTTCTACTTTTGTAAAAGTGTAAAGGAAAAAAGCCAAGGTCTCACTCTCTTATAAAAAAAATGCTTGCGAAGAAGCCATACCTTTATTACTTTATTATGTAAGTGAAGAGGGATACATGGGAGAGTAATGAAGAGGGATACTTGGGAGAGTAATGATTGTTGTGAGGTTGCAGGCAATGAGGCGGTGAGGAACTAATGAGAGAGAAAAGAATCTATTGTAGAGCACGACATCGACTGCAGTGGATGAGGCAATTGTGTAGTGGCAGTGAGGAACTGATGGGAGAGAAAAGCATTGACTGCAAAGCATGACATCGATTGTAGTGAGTGTAAATAAATATAAATAAATATTTGAAATGAATTAAAGAGGGAACGAGTAATGAATGGAGGGATAAGGATGCATTAAAAATAACTCTTTGATCCCAAGGATGATGTCTTGGGATTCACAATAACACTTCAATTTGATCAACCAAAACACTTCAATTTGATCAACCAATAGTGTGATACAAAAATAAATTTAAATATTAGAAAAAAATAATAAAATATAATCTATAATGTAAAACTATGGAAAACATACGAAATGTTTTGGTCACTATATGAATATGTAGACTCTACAAACTAGCCTTAGAAATAATACCCAATATTAGTTTTGATTTTTAGTACAATGCATATGGTATAGTAATTGGTCTTCTTGTTCATTCATTGGTTGATATAATTAGAGATAATGAATATTCTCTTAGTTACGTAGGTTTTGATTGCATTCTTATTTAGGACTGAGATCCTATTTTCTAGAGGTTGTTTCAACTCTCTAAACCAAATGTAACCCTATATATTCATGTACTTCTCATTGATTAATAAATGAGTTGAGTGGAATTGATTTGGCTGCCTCTAGGTGATGCCTCACCTGAGAGAAGTTGGTTTCATTCTGTTTAATTTTTGTTCCCATTCTTCAAGTTGGTATCAGATCCTGGTCAGAGGTTGAGTGAAGAATTCTTGTGTAGGAGTCGCAGTGTGGAGATTTCTCCTGCATGGAGGAGATCTGATCCTTGTTGTAGTTGTTGTTGGACAAGGAAGCTCGCAACAAGAGGAGCTTGCCTTACAAGAGATCGTGGATATCACTGCTGGTACGCCCAGATCGTTGTTGCCCATATCGTTTCTTCATGTGGAATGTATGCACAAAGGTGATAGCAGAAAGTGTTGAGTGTTGAGTCGACTTATTGTTTCCCGATGTGAAGACTGGAAAATATTGGTCCATCTTGTCACTGTTGTTTTGAAAGGGCTGCGAGAGAGGGGACTGCACGAATTAGAGGTGCATCCAGATCTGTATCTATTGAATCGTTGGTATATTTCCAACTTTGTAGAGAGGAACTGAGGGGTCTACACGGATTTCCTCTGTTATTTTTGTCGGTGTTGCATTGGTGGTTTTGTTTCCATCACCTCTGTCTTGGGTTTGAGAGGCCACACCATTTTCTCTATTATTTTTAACTAGTGTGGCTGCTGGGATTCGAGCCCAGGTCTCCACGGTGATCATTGCTATCAGATCGTTGCGTATATTGGCACTTTGTAAGATGTGATCGTTGGTGTCAGATCGATGGTATATTCCTATCAGATCGCTGGTATGTTATTGGTATGTTTCTGGTATCACGTATATATATTCTATGCCAATGTCCGAAGTAAGGAGGGAAATGATTGCGATATAATACTTCAATATCATTACATTCTCTCAAACCAATATTCAACGATGAGGTTTTTCATTGGGCAACAGATTAGAGTTGTGCCCATGTAATGTCTCACATATCATCTTCTTTAAGTATGCCTTTGATATGCTTAAAACTATGATTATAGAAATAAAAAGGAGATCAGTGTTGTTGGGCCTCGAAGATCCCTGCTTAGATTGTGCACTCGTGTGGATTTCCAGTTCGTTGTTCTAGGTATCAGTCTGCTTCTCTCATCTACATCGTTTCTCTTCAGATTTTCCATATCTAGAGATCATTGCTCATCTAGATTGCCCAGATCGTTGTTGTTGTTGTCATTTTTTTTTGTGTCTGATCGCTTCTTTGGGGAGGAGTTTGCTGCCTTGGTAAGGTTCGCTACTTTGAAGAAGAGTTTTGTGATCTTTGAATTTGTTGTGAGTTTGTTGCGTGAAGGAGTTTGCAGAGATGGTGAATCCACTTGCAAAAACTTATCTCAATGAATCCAATAAGTTAGATGGATCGAATTTCATAAATTGGAAATTCAAAATGCAGACCTTGATGGAAGGTTATGGTGTGTGGATGGTTGCAAAAGGAGATGAAGTGTGACCCGATGCGGCTACAAGTGAGACAACAAAAGCAATCCAAGATTGGGATAAGTGGGAGAACAAATCCAATGTATTATTACGAATGTCTATGAAAGATAATATAGTTCCACACATTAGAGATGCTAAGAATTTTAGTGAAACTTGGAAAGTACTGAAAGATTTGTATGAGACTAATAATACAAATTGTATTATTTTTCTGAAGAGTAAATTGTTAAGTATTAAAATGGATGTAAATGAGTCTATTAGTACTTTCCTTATGCGAATTAAAGACATGAAAGAAAAATTGGGAGATATAGGAGAAAAAGTGTCGAACATTGATCTTGTCACAATTACCCTAAACTGAATGCTAGAGGACTATCAAATATTTATAACAGACCTTGCAGCAAGAGAGAAAGCTCCTACCTTTAAGGAAATAACATGTATATTGTTGCAAGAAGAAGAGAGGCGCATGAATTTGAAGCCTCACGATTCATACAACACTATGGACAAAGAAGATATTCCCTAAAGGGAAACCAGGAGAAGGAGGCAGAGGAGGAAGTTCATTTCACAAAAAGTCATTTCCAAAGCAAAATCAAGGTATGTCATTTCCAAAGCCAATCAAGCTATGCCATCTAATAGAAATGAGCCTAAGTGTTTCTATTGTGGTAGGACTGGGCATCTTCCCAAAGAATGTTATAAGAAGAAAAATTATTAGTCTAGACATAAACATAAGAAACATTCAGGACACTTTGCAGAAGAAAACCCAAATTTTGATTCAAAAGATCTTAGATTATTTGTATCTAATGTTGCATTGTCTACTAAAATTGATGATGTTGACGCATGGTTTTTGGATTTTGGAGCCTCAATTCACATGACATGTAATAATAATTGGTATATAAACTTTAAAGAAACACATAATGGTGACCATATTTATCTTGGAGATGATCATTCTTATCATATAAACGGATATGGATATATTCCAGTAACACTCCTGAATGGTACTGTTAGACACATTCACAATGTTCTGTATGTCCATGGGATAAATAAAAACTTGATTTATGTGTCCACAATTACAGATCAGAATTTTAAGGTTGAATTCTTCAAGACATATTGTATAGTGAAGGAATTGCAGGATCATTACAGAACCATTTCTTCAGGAGTCAGAGTTGGAGGTATGTACAAACTTGATGTCATCGACAAGAATCATCAAGCATTGACTTCTGAAACTATACCTACATAAAATCTTTGGCACCAGAGGTATGGTACTATTAATTATCATGATTTGTTGTTATTACAAAAACAAAGTATGGTTGAAGGATTCCTTATGTTGAAGAATGAATGTGATGGTTGTGAAGGTTGTGCATTAGGAAAAATGCACAGAGATGAATTTCCCTCTAATCCTGATAGGATAAAAATAGATCTTTTAGAACTTGTGCACACTGATGTTTGTGAACCAATGAAGATAAGGTCCTTCGGTGGTGCTTATTATTTTTTTTCTATTTATTGATGATTTCAAAAGATACACATGGGTTTATTTCCTTATGAGAAAGAGTTATGTTTTTGAATACTTTAAGGAATTCATAAACATGGTGGAGAAGTAAACAGGAAAAACCATAAAAATACTTTGCTTGGATCAAGGGGGAGAGTACAGATTGGGGAACCTCATAAAGTATTGCAAATACATGAAATAATACAACAATTCACAGTACCACACACTCCACAACAGAATAGAGTTGCAGAATGGAAAAACATAACTCTGGTGGAGTGTGCATGAAGTATGATGAAAGATAAGAATCTCTCAAATGATTTTTGGGCTGAGGTTGTTAGCACCGTTGTTTATTTAAAGAATATAAGTCCAACAAGGCGTCTTGATCATAAAACTCCTTTCGAATCCTTGTACGATTCTAAACCAACAGTTAATAATTTAAGGATATTTGGTTGTAAATATTTTTCACATATTCCAAAGGAGAATAGGAAGAAGCTTGATCCTAAAGCCATCAAATGTATTTTTATAGGTTACTGTTCAGAATTTAAAGCATATAAATTGTTTGATCCATCTACTCACAAAGTGTTTGCGAGTAGAGATGTAATTTTCCATGAGCAAACTAAAGGAAGAAATGAAAGAAACAGTCATGAGGGATGGCATGGTATACTTGAAGATGAAGAGGTCAAAGAAGAAGTTCAAGAGAAACAATAATAGAAATAACATGAAAAGGCACCCAGTGACATGGATACATTCAAGAATGAAGAAGAATCTTCACAAAATGAAGAAGAAGTCACCAACCAATTGAGAAGATCTTCACGACATGTTCGCCCACCTAAAAAATATAAATATTATTCTTTGATGAGAAGTATTTCAAATGTCATAGAACCCATGATTTTTAATGAATCTAATGAACATGATGAGTGGAGAAAAGAAACGGAGGAAGAATATGACTCTATAATGAAAAACAAAACTTGGGAATTGATTGAATTGCCTAAAGATAAAATTCCCATAGGATGTAAATGGATATACAAACCTAAATTCAAAGCAGACGGAGGTGTAGATAAATATAAATCCATATTGGTGGAAAAATGGTATTCACAAAAGGAGGGCATTGATTATGCCGAAACATTTGCACTAGTTGCTAAATTAAATACTATAAGATTGTTAATTGTATCAACTACAAAATACCATTGGAAGCTTAACCAATTAGTTGTAAAATTTGTTTTTCTGAATGGTGAGTTAAAGGAGGAGGTTTACCTTACTTAACCAGCGGGGTTTGTGAAAAGTGGTCAGGAACATTTAGTGTGTAAATTAAAGAAAGCATTGTATGGAATGAAACATGCACCTAGCTCATGGTATGAGAAGATAGATTCCTTCTTTCTTCAACAAGGTTTTATAAAGAGAAAAAGTGATCCAAATATGCATACCAAGTTTGATGAAAAGGGGCATGTTGTACTAATTTACTTTTATGTTTATGATTTAATTATTATAAGAAATTAGAAAAAATGAATAAGGGAATTAAGAAGCAAATGTCGCAGGTATTTGAAATGAAAGATCTTGGTGAGTTACATTACTGCCTAGGTCTTGAGGTTTGGAGAAATGTTGGTCAAACTTTTGTTTCTCAGGGTAAATGTGCCAGAGAAGTACTTAGGATATTTAAGATGGATCAGTGTAAAGTTTCTTATGTTCCAATGTAGTAGAACATAAAACTCTTTCGCGGTGATGGGTCAAAGGAGGTAAATGGTACAATGTATAGACAAATGGTGGGAATCTTGAACTATCTCACTACAACCAGACCTAACATAGCATATTATTTTAGTGTGTTAAGTTAGTTTATGGCAATACCTCTAGAAATCCATTGGAATGTAGTGAAAAGGGGTACTCAAGTATCTCAAAGGCACAATTGATTATGGTATTAAATATACTGATTCATTTTATGTTGAGATGATAGGTTAATCCGATTCAGATTGGGCTAGCAATCCATATGATCAAAGATCTACTATAGGTTATTCCTGTATCATTGGATCCAAGATTGTTTCATGGAGCAGTAAGAAGCAACCTACTGTACCTTTGTCATCTACCGAGGAAAAATATAAAGCATTGTGTGCAACAACTTGTGAAGCAGTTTGGATGTGAAGACTACTTCAAGTTGTTGGATAAGAACAAAGGAAAGCTAAGATAATCAAATGTGATAACCAGAGCTCAATCAAGTTGGAAAATAATCTAGTTTACCATACAAGGACAAAGCATGTTTATGCTCAGTTTCATTTTGTTCAAGAAAATATGTAGTTTAATGATATTGCTTTAATGCATTGTAGTACTAGTGACAATGTTGCTGATATTTTTACAAAGCCTCTTGGGAAAATTAAAATTGAAGTGTTTAGAGAGATGCTAGATGTGAAAGTCAACCCTTTCTCCATTAAGGGGGAGAATTAGAGATAATGGAAATTCTCTTAGTTAGTTACGTAGGTTTTGATTGCATTCTTATTTAGGATTGAGATCCTATTTTCTAGAGGTTTGTTTCAACTCTTTAATCTGAATGTAACCCTATATATTCATGTACTTATCATTGATTAATAAATGAGCCGAGTGGTGTTGCTTTGGCTACCTCTAGGTGTTGTCTCGCCTGAGAGCAGCTGGTTTCATTCTGTTAATTGTTGTTCCCATTCTTCAAGTGATCACTGATATTACAACAGATTTTGTATTAATCTTGTTCTTTCCTTTACTACTTGTTCATTCATTGGTTGATATTACAAAAAAGTTTATAATTATTTTTATCTTTCCTTTTCTCATATACTTCTATATGTAAGATGGCCATTTTTTTCATGCCCTTTTTTACTATAAATTTTCTCATATACCTTATGTACGTAACATGGCCATTTTTAATTTGAATTAATAGACAATGATATCACTTTGTGTATTATTGGAAATTGATATGTTCAATGAATTTGGGATATTTAACATTAAATATCAAATTCTAAGATAATGGACGGTGAAAATTTTAAGAACCCCCATAAATTTATATAGATAATAAATGGGTGAATCTCCATGATACATAGGAAAATTTGAATGTTATTTTATCAATAATATAATATGTATATAAAATGTTTTGACTAATGTTTCACTGAATTATAATATATTTGTAACTTGTCAAATCTTTCATTGAACTATAAAATCGTGTAAAATTTTGGTGAATCTTTTATTGAATTATAAAACCTTGTAAAGTCTTGACGAATCTTTTACTAAATTATAAATCATTGTTTACTAAATTACAAAAAAATGTGAAGTATTTAAATTTTTTGGATAAAGCATAAAACCATATATAATAATAGGAAAACAAATTAAAATATACTCATTTTACATATTTGGAAAAAGAAATATAATTTGTCCCTCCTCCAAACACTCTAGCAAGCATCAAGAGTTGTGTTTGTCAGGGTTCTTTGTACACTCTTGCATATACATCTATTAGTTTTGAGGATATTTCACCACAAAGTTCCTATTATGGGATGGATTCACAAATTAATTTGCAAAAAAGAGTATGAGGAGCAACGACTATTGAAAGTGTTTGACCAGTGGATTATAGATAAGGAAGGCAACTACACTAATTGTCGTATAGAGCAAATGTTGGATATGTTAGCAGTTGTTTTGCACCTCACTCAATATTAAAAACCCAACTCACTCCTCCTCACAGACTATATATATATATATATATATATATATATATATATATATATATATATATATAACAATACTTAATTATATAACAATACTTAATTATTTTTAACATTTTTTTTTGTTTTTTTAACAATACTTAATTATTTTTAACCATCTTAAATTACAATATAATAGATTGTTATTTCCACAAAGATACATAGTACGAACTAAATTATCTATTTTGAGTAAAACAAAATTTCCTTTATACTAAAAAGCACACAAATAAATTAAATATTCAAAACACAAAAATGTTAAAAAACGAATAAGTGAAACTTCTTTCTACGATGGATGCCTTTGCTTCCTTTTTAATCCCAAAACTACTAAGCAATATTAATGTATCCCATCATACATGGTCTTTGAGGAGTGAGAATATGTTATCCCCAAGTTTTGTTTCAAATTAATCCGAAAGCACATAAAACATAGTTTTCACACATTAGACATTCGTCCAAAGACATTTTCACACTCATGCAACTCCATTTATTTTATATTTTAACACTTTTCATAATTAAATATTGGTAAAACTTTATTTTGTATGGTATATAAGGTGAAGAAAATTTTTGGTCTTGTATTATGAAATTATTTTTACTTGTCTAAGAGTTTGTTTTTCTCAAATGTAAGGAAATAAGTTAACGGTTCAAGATCCAAAGGTAACTAATAGGAGTGAAAGTTTTCGCCTTTAAGGACCACCTCAAAGGTAAGGAATTCGTCGATAACAACCAATGATGATTATCTCCATTATTAGTTAACACACTGAATTATGATAAGTTTTCTCACTATTAAAAAAAAATTTTAAAAACCCTAAGAAATGCCCCGTGCTCATTTTAATCCATTCGATACCAGGAAACAATCACATACTTGGTAGAAGAGTCAAAATTCTTTTATGCACTTTTGAGCACATATTTAAAATGTATCCTCCCACAAATATTACAGATGGCACAAATCCAACGAATTATTAAATGTTAAGATTCTCTCTTCTATCTCTTTTGGGTTAAATCCAAATGCCCCAACAAAAGTTTTCTCATCTTTGTGATATACAATATTTTCTTGTGGAAAATATTGTTGAAGCTCTGTGCACTATAGTTATGAGACATGACCATGTCAGCACATAATTCCTTTATGTCCAAAAATTACTTTACTATGTCTAAACATATTTAAGGACAACATAGGTATCATTATCAAAGAGGCTCATCCACTCTAGAGCCATACTAATTAACATTGGTGTTTTACTAGGTAAAGTTCTTTTTTATTTGTTATATTTAGTGTGTTTTTTTCATCAAACCATTCTTACTAGAGAGTCTAAGTTTGCCTTTTTTTGATACCAAATGTTAAAACCCAAAACATCAACAATCAAAGAAATAAAAAATGTACAAAACATGTTTACCTTGGAAACCCTTTACTAGGAAAACTAGCTTTCAAAGATATATCTTCATTCACCTTGGCTAAACTCACTAAGCCAGTCAAAGAACAAGTTGCACAAGGCATTTTACAATGGAGTTATTCAAGCCTCTAAATATTTTTCATCACATGCTAATACCATGGGAAAATACCATAGGTCCATAAACTATGAATTATAAACCCATTTGATTGTATCAAAGTTATCCTAACTACTTTATGACCGAGTCAATATTAAATCAACATTCCTCCTTTAAAATTTGACTTGGGATAAACACCTACTCCCCTTAAATTTTATTAACAAGGTATTGTTGGATTACTAGGAGGGGGTGAATCAGTAATAGATAAATTTAATCATTTTTCACCATAAAATGCAAGTGTTATACCAATGTAGAATTATCATCTAATAGTTGCAGAGTAAATAAACAATGAACAAATGAGCAATCACACACATACACAATACACCATTGTTTTACGTGGAAACCCAAAGCAGGATAAAACCACATAATTTTTTTTCTTATATGGATT
>JASDQU010103491.1:157839-173966 GCA_032191745.1 Picea mariana | reverse complement strand
AAAGTAATCAAAGTGGTTTAAGAGATTTTAAAAGGTAAATAATAAAGTGAAGTGATGAGTGTATTATAATTCAAAGTGAATACAAAATAAATTATTTCAATAATAAATTTAATGGAGAAATTAGAAGTGGACCCAACCCTAAAATAAGGAAAGTGGG
The DNA here is from genome assembly GCA_032191745.1 of Picea mariana. Classification (NCBI taxonomy): domain Eukaryota; kingdom Viridiplantae; phylum Streptophyta; class Pinopsida; order Pinales; family Pinaceae; genus Picea; species Picea mariana. The sequence goes on along the minus strand of JASDQU010103491.1, from coordinate 173,809 downwards.
TCAAGTGACCTAGAAGATTTTTTTAAGGAAGCTACTTGGAGAGTATAAATAAGAGGCAAGGCTCTCTCATTTGAATCACACTTGAGCATATTGAATACATATAGGTTTCTGAGGTAACCAAATGATATCTAAGCCGAAATTCTGAGGAAAGTGAAGAAAATAAGACCGAAATGCAAAGAAGGATAAATTCTTTTGATGGTGCTTTCTAAGGTATGTTATTTACAGGTCATCTCACCATTTTCGCTATAACTTTTTTTATATAATGATTCAGATCTTAAAATTTCTATGAAATTGAGAAAACATATCCAAGTATCTGTGAAAAAAAAAATTAGCTTCTTGGTCGTTGTATTTTGGGAGTTACACTCCGTGGAAAATAGGGTTTGTGGCCAATCCTGAAACTAGTCAAAATCAGGTGTTTCGGGTAAAAACGTCATAAATTCTTCATAACAGATCCAAATTTAGTGAGACAAAATGTGTTGGTTAGGGTATAGTCTTTAGTATTTTTTGTAATAGTTTTAGAGAAATTCATCAAATATTTTGTGCGGGGCATGCTCTACAAGGTCGCTCTCTAGAATAAGCTAGAATTCAGCAAGGTATGCCATTTTTACTATAACTCCTTTTCTGGGAGGTTCCAAGAAGTGAAACTTGGAGGAATTGCATAAAACACACTGAATAAAATTGTGTATCAGTTTTATATCTTTATACATAACAGGTTCAAAGTTATGATTACTTCAAGTTAGGGTTGTTGACTAATCCAAAACTAGGCATGTGAGACTAAAGAAAAGTTTGATGAAAATGCTAGTCTCTTGTTTTTAAAGTTAAGGAAGGTTTTCAGGAATGTGATCATATACACCAGGTCTATTACAAAGCTACAAATCAAATTTGGATGATGAAATTGATGAGGTATTTTGGTCGTGGTACATGTTGAGTACATGGTTGAGACAAGTAGTTGATGAGTTGGCGCACATACATGAGGTGTATAGTTGATGATGTTGGTACTTATTGATGAGTCATAGTTGATGAGTAGTTGACACATGATTGGTACATACTTGGTACATGGTTGGATGCACTTGTTTTTGGTACAGGTTGATTACAGGTTGGTGCATGGTTGATGCACTTGTTTTTGGTACAGGTTGATTACAGGTTGGTGCATGGTTGATGAACTTGTTTTTGGTACAGGTTGATTACAGGCTGGTGCATGGTTGATGCACTTGTTTATGGTACAGGTTGATTACAGGCTGGTGAATGGTTGATGCACTTGTTTATGGTACAAGTTGATTACAGGTTGAGGTACAAGTTGATGCATGGTTGATGCATGGTTCAGATTTATTGGTACAGGTTTACAGCGGTATATCTCACAATGATAGTGTGACAGTGGTTCCATCATTCTACTTCTACTTCAGGGTGGCAAGATAGGGCAAGGATAGGTGGTTGTAGCCACCTTCCAGTTGTAGATGAAGAACATAGGGGGTTGTAGCCTCCTTCTGGTTGTATCCAGAGAATTGAGGAGTTGGAACTTCCCTCAGGTTGCAGCCTGAGAAACTAGTGGGTTGGAGCCTCCCTCCAGTTGCAGCTGGAAAACAAAGGAAGTTGGTGCTTCCAATGAATGTAATTCTTCAAGTCATATAAGAAAAAGTATTATGTGGTTTTCTCCCAATTTGGGTTTCCACGTAAAACACTGGTGTACTATGTATGTGTATGATTGTTCATTTGTTCATTGCTTATTTACTCTGCAGTTATTGGATGATAATGCTTCATTGATATAACACTTAGATTATATGGTTAAAATGGATCAAATTGCTCTATTACTAATTCACCCCCCCTCTCAGTTATCCAACACATTCTTCACACACTTCCCATTGTCTTCTCGATTATTTGGATTTCCTCCTTTTCGACCCAAACACTACACCAAGAATATAATTCTATGGTGTGTGTTAGTGTTAGAAAAAAGGTTGCAGTCCAAGTTTTACTTAAAGGTAGGAAGATCATTGGGTATTTTTGTGTTACGTAACCTTTCTATATCCATACCTTGACATATCCAACCTTGTCCTGGTCACATACATGACTAGCTTTCTTGGTATCATTCCCATAACAAGTTCTTATCTTTTATTTATTTTGTTATTACCTCATAACCAAATTAACATGACATGATATTATGTCAATGTGTGCATTCAAAAGCTAAAAATATTTGATAACTATAACATGCCTATATCATTTACCACAACTAGTGGTAACTTATTCATGTTAATGCACTTAAACAATACCATACTATGTATTATAAAAATTCAATTTGGGGAAATTCTTACATGAATTTCCCTTTGGCAATTATGCAACATAATTTCAAAAGAGAAATATTTACCTGCATAGTTGTCATTAAACGAATTTAATGCAACCTGATTAGTTGATGGCGGTAGAATCTCTCATGAATCTTTATCAGTCTTATAATCAACATTCCAACTTTCTATTGTGTCCTTCCATATATAGCAACATTATCATCAACACTTGGAAACATGCAAGCATTCTCACTTTATGGTTGTCCCAATAAGCCATAACATACTTGTTGCTACAGTAATTGCAGCAACTTCTTTCTCTGTGTATCACTTTTCCTTGTTTATCCCATAACTCTTCAATACTTCCAGATTCCTGAATCTTCGTGTGATCTTCACTGTAACCATTGTGCATGATTATTTCTTGCCTCGGCACTTTCTAGCCAAATCACTCTTGGTTGCCTTTGATTTTCCATCCAAAAAAACTGATACTAACCTTCAACTTTTATTTATTTCCTGGATCCATCTATTCCAACTCATACTTGGATGAATTATAAGTCCAATCATGTTGTCTTATAGACTTTTGATCTTCAACATCCATTTACTTTCCGGACTTAACTACTTCATCTCTTTCTTGACTGAATACTTTAGTATTTGAGTTTTCTTCCACTCTTCTCTTCGCTTTGCCAACTAGCCTCAAACTTGGCTTGCATAGCCAATCTCTATCATATTGTAAGGATGCACATATATCTCCTTCTTGTTCATATTATGGTAGCTGCGAGAGTTATTTACCTCCATGTGTAACTCTGACAAGAATAGAATATTCTGAGAAGCAAGAAGAAACCCTAAAGAATTAAACTTAACCATAGAAGACAGGTCGACTCAAGGAAATATTTAATATTAAGTATTTAGCCTCCGGAATGAGAATTTCTCCCAGACAACTCAGGAAAACAGTATAAATACAAGTAGCCATACCTCATTTTGTACACAACAGCTCGAAATTTCAGCACTGAAGAAGTGCGCACTGCAGAAACTGGGCAAGTGCGCAAGTCTAGGAAGTAGTTGCAGCCGGCAGCTACTGTAATCTGTATTCTTGGTTTAGGATCAGACTTTCTATTGGTTATGGTTGTACTTTCTAATAAATCTTAGTTATCTTTGCTTGATGCATTAGCCTTGGTTTGTTATTGGTTTGCTTCTGGAATCATTCTTTGTTAAGGTTAAGGTGCTCAGTGGTGGATTCAGCCTATGGTTGGGTGACAATATTGTTATATTGTCTATGGTTAAATGAGCATATCTATTAATTTCTAACATGTTATGGGCCCACACTATCTTCAGACAGTCTAACCATTGGAAGATGGATTGGGAGGATTTGCTCAGTTACAGTTGCAGTTGCAGCCATTTTTTGATGCAGCAACGAAACCTTAACCCTCTTGTTGAGGCACCTTAAGTGAATATATTGACCTAACTTCTGGATAGCCTAGTGCTCCCTAGCCTAGCACATCTCTTGGAACTCTCAGCAAGCTAATACGTCAAGTTTGATTCTTTGGTCAAAGTCAAGGGTTGACCAAGTCAAAGAAATTATGACTTATTCTATGAAGTCAAAAAACAAGTTAGAAGAGGATTCTAACTTCAGAGCATGGAAGACAATTATTGATCTCATTCTTTCCAAGAATAAAGTGTTGGATATCGTGAAAGGAAATATCGTGGACCCAGAGTTTGAAGAAGGAAAAGAGAAAGAACCTCAGAACATTGCAGTTATGGAGAAGTTCAAAGACAATGACATCAATGCCATGAGTATCATAGTGGACTCTATAAAATACCACTTGATACCCTACATCTCCCATCTTGAATCATCTAAGAAGATGTGCGATGCCCTAACAAACCTCTTCCCAGTCAAAAACATTGGACAAGTAATGAGTCTAAAGAATGAGCTTCGTGACATGAAAATGAATGATGATGACAGCATAACATCATACCTTGTGAGAATATCTCAGTTAAGAGATCAACTACAAGCTATTAAAGAAATTATTTTAGAGAAGGAACTGGTAAATATAGTACTCAATGGTCTTCCCAAGACATGGGATGCATTTGTCGCAAGCATGAACACAATGAAGGAGTATCCCACATTTGAAGAACTTTGGGCCTATTGTGCACAAGAAGAATCAAGGATTAGTGCAAATGAGAAACCCCAAAATAAATATGATAATTAAGCCTTTATAGTAGGGTTCAATAATTTCAGGAATAAAAAGAAGTTTGGCTCAAGGAAGAAACCAAATCAAGAGAAAGATATGTCAAAAATACAATGCTTCAACTGTCGAAAATATGGTCACTACAAGAATCATTGTCCTGAGTTAAAGAAAAGGAAGGAAACATGCGAAGCATCATTTGCCGAAGAAAGGGAACCCTCAAAGAAGGCCAAGCAGGATAAAACGGACTTCTTCTTCTAAGACAGGGTAACAATATTCTTCATTATTCTTGTACATACCATGTTTACATAGTTTTTGTACATATCTTGCATATCTATTCTTAGAAGATAAGATGTTCAAAGAGAAACAATACCTATGGAAGAATAACAAAATAAGGATTGCCATCACGATGACTACAAGTCAAGCAATACACATGAAAAGATGAAGTACATTGACAATCTTTGGTAACAATTCCTATGGAAGCTATTAACATAAGTAACAGCTGCAAGATAAGTCGAAATCAGAATCAACCTTGAAGAAACATGGAAGAAGTAAAAACAAAAAGAAGTCAGCAACCAAAAGGAAATTGGGAAAAGACTTGTGGCACTTTGCAAAAGGCAATAAGGATGCAGTTGAAAGCGTGGACTCTCTTAAATGGAGGGAGATGATTATATAATTCCAAAATAAGAGCATGCATCCATGCATGAAGAAAGGATTAGGAGGGAGCTAATCCTAAATAATATGATCCATCAAGGATTGAGAAGTATATATCCATGTTCCCATTGATTGTAGCATCCATGAAAATTAGTGTCTGTTCAGTTTGACTTTAGAAGAAGTCTTCTTCGAAAAGAAGCCTTAAAGTATCTCTAGTTGTCCATCCACATCCATGGTCCTATGATGAAAGGAAGAAGTTGGAATCTTCGGTGCATGGAATCTATAGAAAACTCCATGGACCCAAGAGCTAAAGAGAAACATGAGGAAGAACATGAAGATTCCAAGAGAGAAAGAAAATCCAAAACAACCAGTCATTATATCGAGAATCACAAGACTACCAACTTGGTATGAACCCACTAGAAGCAATCAAGCAGAAGAAATATAATTTGTGATGAAGAACAGTGTATGAAAGACTTATGAATGGAAGAATTGTGAGATTTAGAACTAGAGGTTCTCCCAGATGGAGGGAGAAGACTATGATGATAGCTTGTTCCAGTAACCAGACATACCTTTACCTGAGCCATTATATCTCCTGCAATATCCATGGGTTGGAGTTTACATCAGATGAATGTAAGGATTGTTCTCCTCAATAAAGTAATTGAACAAAGAAGCGTATGTAGCGCAACCTCAAGGTTTTAAGGTATACCAGAAAGAGACTCTTTTATGCAGATGGAAGAATACAACTTGGTGCAGAGCCTCCAATGAATAGAAGAAGGGTTGTGAAAACTTTCTATAACATAGATATTGTATCAGAATGGTTATTCAGAAGTCTAGGATGATGGATTGCTAATCCATGACAAACTCTCATGATGACAGAAGAAGTGCCACTTGTATATGTTCCAGTTTGAGCCTTGCCATGATGTCATGAGCTAGCAAGAAACAAAAGAGTTGAATCCAACCATGATATATTGTAATGATCAAGAGCTATGTGAAGCCTTCAAAGAAAACCAGTGCTCCAGAAAGACCAAAGTACATTGAGATCAAGAATTACATTCTCCATGATGAAGTCCAGAAAAGAGAAGTGGTTCTCCAATATATCTCCACAAAAGAGCAGATAGCAGATATTTTGGTAAATCCTCTGTCCAAGATGAAAAAGTTTGTGTACTCAAGAAACAAGTTGGAGCTCATGGGGATGACTTCCTTATTGAAAAGGGAAGAGATGACTCCCAAGTTGGGAGGGAGCATTGATGTGTTATTTATTTATGGACGGTCATTTTTCAGTTCAAAAAATGGTCTAGGATGAGCAGTTCCTTTCCAGTTCGGAAAGTGGGTTGAGATTTTTGACGAACAGGCATTTTCTAGTTCAGAAAATGGTCCAGATCAGACGGTCGTTTTCATAATGAAAATGGTTCGATAGATTGTTGATGTACCATAGACAGTGATTCCCCTTATGGCCAATGTGGGGGAATGGTCTAGGAAAGTCTTTCTTCTTGACATTCACTCTCAATAGTGGTCAAGTAGAATGGTCTGCCTCGTCGGGTAGTCATTCTTTCAAAGTTCACAATTGTAAGAAGTTTTGAATAATGGTCTCTTTTGGAGGTTGGTGCAGGACAATCATTTCCTTAGGAATGGTCCAGACAGTCATTCCCTAGGGAAGACTCATTCTCTCCAGGTTTCACTTTGTTTAGTGCTGGAGGAATGTCCCAGTTAGGTGAATGTTCCAGGTTCAGTAATCAGGGATAGGCATTTCCTAGGGCAGACTCATTCTCTCCAGGTTGCACTTTTAGTGCTAGAGGAATGGCTTGGTTAGGTGAATGGTCTAGGCTCAGAAATCAGGACATTTATTATTCTATGCTTGAGAAGAATAGTCCAGATAGCTCATGGATGATGTTTTACCTTCTAAGGGAAGATGCTCTTCCAGATATCACATATGTGAGTGGAAGAATGGCCCAGATGACTTAGTTTATATCATGATATTGTTTTTATGTGCAAGTTGATATCAGATGATATGATTGCTATGGAGATTGTATGTCTCTGGATAGTAGATGTATGCTACTATTGTGGATGCATTCCACTAGTTGTGACTATGTATCACTGATTAAGTAGTTGTGTGCTACTTGGTGTGGTAGTGTACCACTGAATTGTAGTTGTGTACTACTATGGATAGACACATTTGTGTTCTATTAAATGACATTGTTCTGATTACCATGTAGACTATCAGTTGTGTTGATATTTTCTAAGGCATAGAGACAGATCTTTATGACTTGATTATAAAATAATTCTAGATAGACATTCTTATAGGAATGGTCTCTGTAGTCCATGGCGTAGCTTTTAGCATCTGTTGGGATAGTCATTCTTCTAGGACGTATGTCCAAATTAGAATAATGGTCCTTGTATCACTCTATGGAGTGAGTGACTTATTCAGCATCATCCCTTATTACTTAGATGGAGTATGGCTTCTAGAGATGATGCAGTTGACACTATCAGATGATAGTGATAATGGTGCTCATGATATAATCATGAGATAGTCTGTATGACTATGATGATGATATCGATTCAATGGTATGTTTGTGCTAAAGACCATTGCCTTCAATACCTCCCTAGCTCGGAGGGAGTGTTGATAGTATGGTAGTTGCAAGAGGTATTTACCCCCACGTGTAACCCTGATGAGAATAGAATATTCTAGGAAGCAATAAGAAACCCTAAAGCATTAAACTTAACCCTAGAAGACAATTCGGCTCAAGGAAATATTTAATATTAAGTATTTAGCCTCCAGAATGAGAAGTCGGCCCAGACAGCTCAAGAAAACAGTATAAATACAAGTAGCCATAACTCATTTTGTACACAACAGCTTGAAATTTTAGCAGTGAAGAAGTGTGCACTGCAGAAACTGGGCAAGTGCACAAGTCTTGGAAGTAATTGCAGCCAGCAGCTACTACAATCTATATTCTTGGTTTAGGCTGGGACTTTCTATTGGTTACAGTTTGACCTTCTAATCAGTCTTGTTTATCTTTGCTTGATGAATTAGCCTTGGTTGGCTATTGGTTTTCTTCTGGAATCATTCTCTGTCAAGGTTAAGGTGCTCGGGGGTGGCTTCGTCCTATGGTTGGGTGACAATATTGTTATATTGTCTATGGTTAAATGAGCACATCTATTAGTTTCTAACACTTCTCTAGGTGTATAGAATTAATTAAAAGTACTTAATATTGATTTTAATTTACCATCATAATTTCAAGTGATACTTCCACCCTCTGGAAATGTCACTCATGGCTTTGTGCCACTTGAGATGGATTCTTCTTAGGCACCATCTCTTTTGCATTCAAAACCATGCATAGAACCAATTTATTCTTCATGGTTCCTTACTAACAATTTATAGAGATTCATTTCACTTTTAAGTCTTTCTTGGCTTTGACATCTCCATGCTATTGTGGAAATATCTTCAATACCTTTCGAATACATCAACAATCCTCTATTATTCTTTCTTTCCCTCCTAGAGTGTTTTCCTACATTCCCATTATCTTGATATCTACTTCATGATTTTTTCATCCATTATCCTAGGATGTTCATGGACTTGCAACTACATATTATGCTGATATTAATTTTCAACATTCCACTATTATTTAGATCCCTCTGATCCAAATCCTACATGACCCAATTATATTTCCAATCATGTTTTCTGAGTAAACTTGGATAGTTAACACCAACTTCATTCTTGAGGTACTTGATTTATCCCTTCCTTATATGATCATATCAACACTTGGATTTGCTTGATGACTATTACTTTCTCCTGTCTTGACCAATCTGATTTCAACTTGACTTGCATAATCCCCTTCCATCATGCCATATTGATTCACCTATGCCTCAATCGACACTCCTTACTTATGTGCACCTTCATTTTTTTACCCTTGAAGTGATGCCCTTCATACCATGCTTCCACTGTGCACTCTGATAACCATAAGGGAATCATTACTCTATAATTCCATAACTAATCCCTGGATATGATGCACTCTTTATCCATATATGCATTAAGCCTCTTTCTTTATCTAATTACTATCCTTCTGATAGTCAATTCCTTTTATAATAGATCTGAATCCAATGTATTTCTTAATATGTATATTGGTTTCTTTGGGAGTGAATGTAATTCACTAATTCATTCACTACATGATCTATTCCTTTTCCCATATTCCATTGAGTACTTGACTAACATGAGTGTACTTCCTGTAGTGGTTTCCCAAGACTTTATGGATGCACCCAGATTCATGCCTTAACATTTTTTAGTCTTGGCTTTTGATAATCTTATTAAATATTGTGTCATATCACTCTTTCCCTGAGTACCTCTGCTTATATTTAACTAAATTTCAACCTTATCACCTCTTAAGAACTAAAATTTTTTAACTCTGCAAAAATGTGCAGCCAACAAAATTTGTTAGGGTAAATAATTTAACAAATTTATGAAATTATATACAATTATGTTCTAAGAATGCATCATAATTCTTTCTTCTGATCTCTTGTAAAAATTAACTGACCAAATCAATTTTATGGTTGGATAATTAGAATCCTCTATCCAATACCTGTCTAATGACTACTCCCTTTCTCAATTCTAAGTCTTGAGCAGAAAGTTATGGTCATTTGAAAATTGTCCATTAATTTCTCCTGTTCACACTTCAACTTGGTGCAAATCTGTGTTGTAATTATACATTTTTCACCAACTCCGTTGTATTTTTGGTAGGATCTCAATTTTGTTTCTTCATATACATATTTTGGATAGTCTTTCCAAGTTTCACCTCTTTCTGGGTTTTGGGATGCTAGTTACAACCTGCTGAAGTTATAGGCCAATTAGTGTTTTTGGTCTGGAATGCTACAAGTACCTTATTTGCCATATTAAACATTTTTAACATGCCCAAAATTTTAATTCAGCTCTAGTACTATTTTCTATGGTTCAATATCTTTCCATAGACTACTCATGTGCCTCAATCTGATTCCAGAGTAGAAAGTTAAGGCCCTTCAAAGTTAGTTGGGTCTTAAAATTTACCCTCCACTATTTGTCCTGTAACTTGCTCATAAAATCTATGTTTGACAAACGGTTTACACCATTAGAAATCTATCTCCGGGCTCTTTCATTTGAGTTGCAAAGATGGGATGCATACTAAGGTACACTCTATTCTCGGGGTTTTTAAATGTTGTTTAGGGCCTCAAAAACGCTCTGCAAAAAGATGACCTTCAAACAGTATAAAATGTCGCAAAAATTCATTGGTTTTATGTTGTTCTAAACCATCCAAATGACTTCGCGCGCACAAATTTGAACTTTTACACCCACATTTAGTATACACAGCAACACCATAAGGCAGTGCATGCTCCGCGCACCTATAACCAATGTGGATCACTTCTTTGTTGCGCCAATAACTGGTGCGCGCTACTTTTGTGTCACGCGCCAATATCCACCACGCACAATTTTGGTTCATGCACTAATACCTGTTGCGTGCAATTTTTGTGTCGTACGCTAATATTCTGCATGCATTTCACTCTACACACTACACCATGCCAAAGTTTAGTACGCTCCCACCATTCACTAGTACTCCGCCCGCACCATTAAATAAATTGTCATGCGACAGCATATACCCACATTGCGTGCACCAACAAAATTCCTCTGCACTCTGTCAATACTGCGCACACCATGCACACCATTATTATGCGTTCACACACCACGCGCACCAGTATTACGCATGCGCCACTCAATCTGCATCACACAATGCTAAATTTAGTGCGCACACCCACGCACCAATATTTTTCGCGCATTGCCACTCTGCACTGCGCAGCGCCAAATTTAAGTGCGCACACCCACGCGCCAATATTTTCCGCGCAGTGCCAAATTTAAGTGTACATACTCGCGCGCCAATATTTTCCACGCATTGCCACTCTACACCGTGCAACGCCAAATTTAAGTGCGCACACTCGCGCGCCAATATTTTCTGCACATTACCACTCTGCACCGTGCAGTGCCAAATTTTAGTGCGTGTAGCCACACACCCTTATTTTCCACACATCACAATCTTTTCATTGTGCATCATGCATTTTTAGTGTGCACACCTACACACATTCATTTTTATGTGCATCAATTCCTCGTGAATTTCGCTACAGAAATTGGGGCTTTTGCCAAACTTTTTCCCAATTTTCACCATAGACATTCTGCAACTATGAAATTTGTTCAATTTCACCCTGATAACACCAATTCAACCTTTGCAACAAAAAATCATCGTTGGTAGACATTCCTGGAACCGAAGAAAAAAAAATCCCAAACTCAATTCATGAATTGAGAATTATAATCAATTAATCACACTCCATCTGTCATGGCTTCCTTGTCACTTCAAATTCGACCAATTCCAAATCTGAATTTGCTAGAACAGATATTAAATTAAGAATATCTCACTACTTGGCCAAATTTCTCAATTTTCCCATGAATTTAATCAACAGAAATTGAGGCTTTTACCCAATTACACGCAATTGCTTATAATGTTTGCCATGGATGCTCTGTAACTTAAAATTTGGCCACTTTGAAATCAATTCTCTATGAAATTTCACTTCAAATCAACTTGCTTGGCCCATCCAGGCTCAGTGTATGCTCCAGAAGCTATGATACCATATTGTAACATCCCCAGCATCCAAATGGGTTATGCCACATAAAATTTCCGAACTATATACAAAATTAGAACATATACACACGGAAACTCTTGAGGAACTTTATATATATAACTTAAAATAGACAAATGCATTCTGCAAATGAATAGATTCGTACAGAATAATAATAAAAATACACATGCAACACACACAAGAATAACCCATAAAAATAAATGCATACATAATAATGCAGCATGTAATTTAACACAAATTGGACACTTATCTTGGTAAAAATATCACCAACTGCGTGCAAACCTTCCACGAACCTCCTGGACTTAGACCACGCTACTCATCACTCTCAGCAGTGGGTCACCCCCAAGCTGGGACTAAACTCCACCCTGGTAAAGTGATTCCTAACCAAGTTGATGTATCTCAAACAACAGGAAAGACTCCATCATAGGTGCCAAATCAAACTAATAGCCTATAGTCCCTCATTCCCCACATGCATGTCCCACCCCGGGAAGTGTGCCCCTTCTCTGCTCAATAGTCCTTTGGTTGCCCCACTTCCTTTCCGAGGCTTCAGCAATAGGCCGGACAGGAATTCTGAGAGACTTGTAGCTACAGTTTGGCACCTTCGGGAAATCAATTCCCAGCAATTCTCTCACTTGGAGAGGAATTGCTCATGGGCCTAACAACCCACCTCTTCAATATCCCATGGGCCTGACAACCCGCTTCTTCAGTCCAACTCCTAAGATAACCAGGTACAGATATAAGTACAGGTACATGTATGGATACAGGTACAGGAAGGTACGAAGGACAACTATATGAGTGAGAGAATGATGATGGAAAAATGAATGGGAAAATGAATTAAGTCCAAACTATATGTATGCATGTTCCCAACTTGACACTTGTCATGTTGAGAACTACTTTGGCCCACTTGTCTCCATCCTTAGAACTTAGGATAAAATAATTATCCATACTTTATACTTTAAGGAATATTAATATAATATTCTTGTTTGGCTTAAGTTGCCTAGCTTATCCCCTTATCCTTAACTTTTATCCCCATTTCCCTAACTAATGGAGTTTAGTCCCCCATACTCTTTTATTGTGGTCGGTCTACATGTAGAGATGTATTATATTAATGATAATACATATAAAAAAATAGGCTCACTAGTCTTTAACATCTAGGCTTTCTGGCCTAATTCAACACATAAGCCTCATAGCTTATAATAATTGGCTCACCAGCCTATAAAACACAACATATACACAAAGGCTCCATGGCCTCAAAATCCCGCGCACTTAAGTTTGTTGCATGTGGTATCCTGGAATGTGCACACTTGATCATTTTAGTGCGCAGTACATGTGCACACTATAATATGAAAGGTGCATGCAAAATGATATCAAACAGCTCACCACCTTATAAGCATTTTTACATTTACATTTACAGTTTGGGGTTCATCCTAGGGGTATTACATGAGATATGGAAGAGCATTTAGTTTCTTAAAGCTCAATGCTCTCATCAACAAGATGAAGGGACCGATGAAAGTTCCTTTGAAGATGACATGACATTTTAAATTTTGTATAAGAAGATGAGGGAAACCTTATACAAATTTTTTATTGTTGTGGAAATTCAAGAGAAGAAAGCTTATGAGCATATAAAGGCTATAATGGATAATTTATTAATGGAAATAATAAGGAAAGCAAAATAACCATGATTATATTTAGTACTTGGGAAGGTGATATCTATTTTGCTTTCATTGAATCGTTTTCTAGGAATAAAAATGTCAAATCAATTCATGATGCCATGTTTGATGAAATGGTGGTAGATGAAACTACTCAAGTTGTGTTTTTCACAACATGTATTCATAGTTGGTTTTTGAGTTTGTTCCTTTCCATGATTTCCTTTAGCAACCTTGTTGGCAAATCATACACAAATTTAAAGTATAAATAGAAAAATAATGAAGCTCGTTATAAGCACTACCATTTAAGTTGTATCATTGTAACACAACTCTGGAATGATTTTAATGTTTAGGATTTAGAACCAACAACTCTTATCCCTCTACGACGTCTAAAATCGACAAGAAACAAATGTAACATTGCCACACATCTAATTTTGTATTTGCATGTTTTGTTGTTACAATAGTTAATAGGTGAAACACAAATGAACACCTCCAAGAAAACCCAAAAGAGCATTAACCTATGTAGAAAAAGACTTGCTAGGCTTTCTTTTGCGAAAAAATAATAGTATACATGATCTATAAATTTTCTTGGATATTTGAATGGTCGATTCACTAAAATATCGCTAAAATAGATGTAAACTTAAAATGGTTGCAATGACCCTTTGTTGGACCATGCAACTATATTTTTTGTATTTTTTATGTTTTAATAGAAATAAAAACACGCCATTTAAATATTTGAATACAATGGGATAGAAAAAAAACACAATGGAACATAAATATTTACCCTAGAAAACTATATAGGAAAACCAACATTTAATAAAGGATTGTGCTATATTATGGAGATTATAAAGTTGTCCAAGCTTATTGTGAAGTTGTGAGACACTATGGTCTTCTACATTACTCTACAATTGTAGTGCCCCACCATTTTGGACTTTAATATTTGGACCTATTATATGTTTTTATATGGTTCAAGGGAACTTCCATAGTCATGCGAATCACTAAACCCAATTATATATATAGAGAGAGAGAGAGAGAAATTGAGAAATTGACTATATAGATCAAACGATCAAACGATATTGTGTTGTGAATTTTCAAACTTATATTTATAGACAGATGTATGTTGTTGTTATATGATATTATTTTATTATTGGGTTTATTATGCATTATGTTTTTCTATCTTCAATGCACAACCCTATGAAAAGGCATTACTCCTTATGTTGTTAATTACATCGATCAATCTAGTAAACACTTAATTCATGTGTGTTTCCATGTGCACACTCCATTGGAAGTGCATATTCATATGAAGGCTCATATGCCTATTGATTGACTAACAATGGGCTATGTGGATTTGATGATGGTGATGATAGCAAGGAGGCCATTACACCCTTGACCCAGGTTATGTATCTCTGATAGAAAAGAGGATATCTCACCCTTTATTCATGTTATATATATATCTGATGGTGATGATGATAGCAAGGAGGATATAGCACACCTTGAGTATTGTTATATATGTTTCAATATTTTAATATGTTTCTTTTCTAAATTCATGTCATGTTGGAGACAAATTACTCGGGAAACTTTATATGGACACAATTGAACACTAAACTGTAGATGATAAGGGATAGGTTTTTGAAGGTCTCTCTCATCAAGTAGGAATGGGATTAGATATTATTTTTTGGATTAACTGCATAGTGTAAGTCATTAATCTATGACCCATATTCATGAGTATTAGTCGCAACTGACCAATAATTCTCATGATTTGAATAGTCCACTTAGCACTCATTGCATCGGGTGATGCTCACGGGGGTGAAGAAATGGGATTGAAACCAACGAAATGAATCGCATAGCATCAATCATCACTTCCGGGGCTTGCACCCGGTAACCAGGACTTCCCAGGTGGTCACCCATCCCAAGAGGCTTTTGGCTCAAGCGCGCTTAACTGTGGAGATTTTCCCACAATCAAGCCCACTTAGCTTGCTACCCCATTTGCAAAACCTTAGCGAGTATTGTGCCTTATGAACTACCCAGTTAGAGCTCCCTTAACTCTTATTATTTAAGCATATAGGGGCTTCCATAGTGCAAGATATTAGATATTATTTTCGGGATTAACTGCATAGTGTAAGTCATTAATCTATGACCCATATTCATGAGTATTAGTCGCAACTGACCAGTAATTCTCATGATTTGAATAGTCCACTTAGCACTCATTGCATCAGGTGATGCTCACAGGGGTGAAGAAATGGGATTGAAACCAACGAAATGAATCGCATAGCATCAATCATCACTTCCGGGGCTTGCACCCGGTAACCAGGACTTCCCAGGTGGTCACCCATCCCAAGAGGCCTATGGCTCAAGCGCACTTAACTGTGGAGTTTTTCCCACAATCAAGCCCACTTAGCTTGCTACCCCATTTGCAAAACCTTAGCAAGTATTGTGCCTTATGAAATACCCAGTTAGAGCTCCCTTAACTCTTATTATTTAAGCATATAGGGGCTTCCGTAGTGCAAGATATTAGATATTATTTTCGGGATTAACTGCGTAGTGTAAGTCATTAATCTATGACCCATAT
>JASDQU010103491.1:139539-157159 GCA_032191745.1 Picea mariana | reverse complement strand
GTCCTAGTTACCGGGTGCAAGCCCCGGAAGTGATGATTGATGCTATGCGATTCATTTTGTTGGTTTCAATCCCATTTCTTCATCCCTGTGAGCATCACCCGATGCAATGAGTTCTAAGTGGACTATTCAAATCATGAGAATTATTGGTCAGTTGTGACTAATACTCATGAATATGGGTCATAGATTAATGACTTACACTACGCAGTTAATCCCGAAAATAATATCTAATATCTTGCACTGCGGAAGCCCCTATATGCTTAAATAAAGGAATGGGATTTCCAAGAGGGGTGGAGATCCATTCCCGTTGAGTTCGTTTTCCTCCACCAACCTCGAAACCTAGGAACTGGGTGAGAAGGCCCAACCATCCTATGGATGTGATGGATTTTGAGATGTCGTTGCAAGTGGTGAGGACATTATGGCCTCCAACCACTTAGATATACCACTAGATATAGGAACACATGCACATGGATGAGTTGGGTAGAAATTTCTAAGTTAAGGTTGTAAACATGTGATTCTATTATATACAATGAAGACTATTATAGTGATTAATTTGCATTGACACCATGAAGCAATGTAAAATAAAGTTTGCAGTCATTAACTAAATGAAAATTTGTAAGCTTGTATTTATATTGCATTATAATATTATAGTTTATTTTAATTGGTGAATGCCCATAGGATAAAATGAGTGGTTCATAAATCTAATCAAGCATTGAACTTTTAATTAAGGAGGAATGGGCCTCGAAGCTTGGGATGGGATTTGAAAGACACATTAATCATTATTTCAAGGAAACAATTGACAACCTTACCTTGCATTCATATCAAGGATAATATTGATTAATATGTGAAAAATGAAAAGTTGTATATATAAGAGAAAAAAACTTTGTAGATTGAGGGGGGGAAGAATTTTGGGAATCGGAAGAAGTAAATCACAAGGATTGGATTTTTTTATGAGTGATATCATATGTTTTTCATGTTTCAGTTGTGGCCTTGGGGAGAAAGAGATCAAGGGGGTCTCTTGCATAAGAGGGAGGTGAGCTTAGTGGACAGTAAGCCTTGAAGATGAAGTAGGAGCAAGAGCAAGAGTTATGCATTGGAGCTAAGATCATAGTTTTTAACTCTAGGTTTTCCTCATGTATTCATTCTAGTGGATGTTGTATATGTATAAAAACTGGAATTGGAGGATAGTATAGAGGAAATGAATTATAAAATTTGTATGCTTAAGAACTGTAGAATTACATAATGCTTTGTAATTAGACTACTTTGTAATATATTTGTCTATATATTTTTAGATTGCATCTATGAAAATATTACAAAGTGAAATAAATGCTAAAAATGTTAAAAAATGAGTTATTTGCATGTACAACCCTATAGCCTATATATTTATTTTATTACCACAGGAGAGTTAAGTTTACAGTATACTAAAAAATTAGGCTCCTTAGCAGGAGGAGTACTATAGCAATTTGCTTCCATCTCTCTTCTCTCTAATTATCTCCTCCACTCGCTTGCTCATATTATGGAACAGCCAGTGATTAGTGAAAAAGTGAACCCTTTTACCCCATTATGATAGATTTTATATAATTATAATTAGGATAAGATTTAAGGTTTCAAAACCCTCTTATAACCACCATCATGCTTCTAGAAGTATCTAGTGGACTCCCACACATTATTAATTCCCCATATTTGAATTATGGTGAGGTTACATGGTCACCACTTGGACATGGGAATATGTGTACCATTGTCATGCCAAAGCCATAACATTTGCATAAGAATACTCCATTTTAGGTGTGTGGTAGATCATTAAAAAGGTCTCGATGAGAAGAAAAGGTTCCACCTAGGATAAGGAAAGCCTATGGAAGCCATCATTTAACACCAAACCCAAAAAATATTGTTTAGGGCCATGATTGTGCATTGGAAGTTAATGACCTGAATTTGACAAAATCAACATATTTTTTAAGATGTTCCAATTTCTAATATCCACCATCTAGAGCATAAATAAATTCATGTAGTGCCTATGTATATCCATTTTGGGAAGATTTTGGCCTCCAAATATTTTGTTTTGAAGGAGCTTTGAGGAAACAATTCCTCGGATTTCTCCTTAGAGTAACATTTGTTCTTTGTTGGAAATTGACCCTTCAATCCCTTCTACCAAAGTTGTTGTTGACCCCTTTTGGTCATTATGATCTTCTTTTGTAGAATTGTGTGTCCTATGGTAATTTTTCATGTGCATCTAGTGCCAAATCTTCAATGGAAGGTATGACTTGGCCCTCTTCATCCTCTTCGAGCATTGATGGCTAGTAGAGTTCCAAGTTCTACATTTACAATTGAGTAAATACACATATAAGATGGTAGACTAGATCTATAAGCATGTTTTCCTTCATTATCAAATATTTCAAAATGCCCATATCTCAAGGCTTTGATATTTTCTCCAGCCCCTATAACCAAACTCTATCTCTTACTTGGAAATTATTTTCAACCATATGTTTATCATGTTTGGTCTTGTATTTCTCTTAAGACTTCTTTAGTTCTCTTGAACCTATGAGTATATTTTCCTTATCTTATATATGAGATTTATATCTTCAATGCATCACTTAAGGTCGTTGCCCCTACTTAAGGTTGTCCATATACAATATATAATGGTGATGGCGGAAAATATTAAAAACAATTTCAAAAGGAGACTTACCAGTGGAAGTGTGGACAACTCTATTATAAGAATGTTGTATATAAACCAGATTTTCATCTAAAGTTCTATTCACTACCTCTATGTGGTCATTGGTATATGGGTGAAAGGAAGTGGACCTCTTTAGTTTATTATCCAACCTCTCCCATAGTGAAGTACAAAATACACTAAGGTATCTAGTATCTCTATAAAAAATGATGCTCCTTGGATCCAAAAGTGAACCTAGACCCTTTCAAAGAATAAGCTTGCAAATTATTGTCCTTTGATGATATTCTTAGAAACCATCAAAACACACATCTTGATGAACCTATCTACTACCACATATAAGTATTTAATCCCTCTTCTTGTCTTTTGTAAACCCCCAAAAATTTCCATAGATATATTTTCCCATGGCCTTGCAAGCACTAGAAGTGGATTGTATAGTCCTTGCTTCCTATTATTAGGCTTGTTAGTACAACATAAAATACAACCTCTAATAAATATAGCTACTTCTTCTTGTACCTTGGGCCAATAAACATATGTCTGCAAGTTATCCATAGTCTTATTAACACCAAGGATGATTTTAGGGCCGAAATTTCGCTCATGGGCGAAATTAAGAGGCCTCCAAATTTTTATTGGGCGAATTTTTTGTAGTAGAGTGAATTTTTAAAACTTATATCAATAGTCCCTAATTTATTTTAAAAGAAAATTCGTAATGAGGGTTAGCCCATATAGAAATATGAGAGAGAGAGAGAGAGAAATTTGTATTTCGCTCCTGAAATTTGGAGCAGCAAACTTCCAATCACCCCATTTCTAAAAATCTAGGATTTTTTGTTACATCTTCGCCCTCCATTTCTAGAAATCTGGAAATTTCTGGTACATCTTTGCCCTCACATTTCGTAAAATCGGGGTTTGTGGACCTGTGGTTTAATTTTCCCCAATTTTTTGGTATGGGCATGCGCAGTTACAATCTTCCCTTTGCCAAATTTCCAAAGAAGGGGATTTTTTCCCCATTTCTAAAAATCTGGGAATTTTTGTTACATCTTTGCCCTCCATTTCTAGAAATCTGGAAATTTTTGGTACATCTTCGCCCACACATTTGTTAAAATCGGGGTTTGTGAACCTATGGTTTAATTTGCCCCAATTTTGTGGTATGGGCATGCGCAGTTACAATCTTCCCTTTGCCCGATTTCCAAAGAAGAAGGGGATTTTTGGGAGAAATTTATCCCTCCCATCTAGTACAAATTGTATGGGATCTACCCATATGTGTATTGGGTTCAAATCCAAGCATTATGATTCAAGTTTTGTATTGTATAACCATAGGTTTGTCCAGTTCTTGAATCTTGAGCATTGCAGAGGTTCTTGAGATTGTACTTGTAGAATCGATTAGTACCCAGTGAAGCGAGGCGTGAGTCTCTGGCAGAGAACACTTACCATGGTTTTTTTTCCTCTTTATAGGTATTTACCTTCATCTCAGTGTGTTGCCTCATAGCAAAGAATTATGATAGCAATGATTGTTCTAAATTTTCTTGTATTTTCTCTTCCTGTGTCTTATCTTGATTGTTGTTGCTCATTTATGTTGTTTTTCCTTCCAAAATATATGCAAAATATATAATATCAGAAGTTCGACGGTTATTTTTGTTATTTCCCTAATCTACCTAAGAAGTTGGTTCAATGTATGTTGTTGGAGGGATTGAGATTTTTCATTCTTGCATTCCTGAAAAGAACACCAAATACTTCTTATTCTTTTATAAAATACTCAAACTCTTGTTTTCAATTTTTTTTCCTTTTAACCATACCACTTGTAGTGTGAGACATCACTTGTTTTTGTTATTTAACCATCTGTTGAAGGCATTTTGTGATGCAAAATTTCATATGTTAAGTGTTTGCAAAAAAAAAAATTCATTTATTTTCGATGATCTTGGGATCCACATTACTCGCTAGAATCTGTGTGAATCCATCTCTAAGGAATTGCTCCAATGGATCTCCAAGCTCCCATCTTTTCATCTATAATTTATTTTTCACCATTATGACCCATCATCAACTAAACAGCTGCCAAATGTCCAATTGCTCAAGCATTGCAAACCAAGACATCGTTGAAATGGGATTTAGCCCCTGTGACATGTAATTTAGTTCACTTACTTTCTAATAAAGTAGAATTTTTAATTCATAATTTGGAAAGAACCATTCACAGGTTGCCTTGAATTGCATAGACACCCCTCAATATTCTATAACCACCAAATGCAATTTTTAATTCATAATTTGGAAAGAACCATTCACAGGTTGCCTTGAATTGCATAGAAATCTCTCATTATTCTAACCACCAAATGCTAGATTAAAGTTCTTCTAAGTTTCAGAGAGAAATTCTTAGACATTGGAGTTCAATGTGCTTGTTTCATGGTCTCATAAAGTGTCTATCTTGTTGTTTCTTCCAATGAATAAAACAACTAACATCTCTAATCTCCAAAAAAGGCAATCAATGCGTTGGAAAGAGATGATTATTTTCTAATGAACATATTCGTTTAACGTGGTGCATATTTAGTTGTAAATTGTGATGCTCAGAATGCCCCAGTAAATATAATTGTACAAGTTTTTTTCACTAAAGAAGTGAAGGCAATGCTTGTGCTTGGTGGTCATCACTTACAGTTTAAACTCATATTTTTTATTTCTTCCTAAAAATAGGTATGTTGCTTCAGAAGTATCAACCTGATATAGTAATTGAAGCAATTCAAACAATTTTTGTTGCACAAGGTATATATTTCTAGCCATTACTCTAAAGTAAAATGTCTTTGTATGTGTGGACTTCAATGTTCCTTTTGGTTTTAGTTTTGGATTTTTATCCCATTTCATGGATGCATAATATAAAAATACCAATATTTATGTGTGGAAAGAGTTTTCTATGCTGGGAATTTTTTTTTTCAATTTTTTTGATAATGGTGCACTCCAATCCAAGTATGTGAATGTTATACCTGCTAGATATAGTATGTATAATGAGCATCTATTCCAGCATTTCTTCAAGTTGAAGCATTCCTATTTATATAAGAAGAGCATAAACAATGTTTTAAATGGATTTCCATACTACAAGGTGAAACTTCTCACATGTGTAAATGATATTATTTCTTAATATCAAAAAAATTGTATCCAGTGCATTGTGTTTGACAGTGAGATGAAGGTATTTGTTAAGGCTAAGGCTAGTCTCCAAAATCCATAAGTTGGTAACAATCTAAGGCTAAGGCTAATATTACTCTCATGAAACAAAGTGGAACAGAGTGAAACAGAGTGAATAATTGAAGCCAAAATTATTTACATAGGGGACTTTGTGCAAAAATATTGTATATGGTTTGAATGACAAAACAATGCCCACAAGAAAATAACATTTATCTCATAATTAGATAATGACATAATAATTATATTTTGGATATCACCAAAGATTTGCAAGCAACATTAGGGTATTACATTGCAAAAATTTTCCCATATGTCAAAACTAATTCTCCCAAAATTGCCTTAAACTTGTACTTAGCCAAACAATACATACCAAGAACCAAGCCATAATTTTTATTTGACTAAATTCTCCTTAACGTTGGGCACTATCATTGTTGTACTTAGTTATTATTCAAGCTGGATGTTGGTCTTTCTTGCAATGGCAATAGACCCAAGCCAGAATTTTTATTTGTCTGAATTCTCCTTAATATTGGCCACTATCATTGTTGTACTTAGTTGTTGTACTATCATAATATCGCTACAATCCAAGGACCAAGATCTATAATCAAGTGTCAAGAAGGCATTGTTATAGGATTATAAATCCTCCTATGGTTTTTACATAAATAATAAGTCCATATTCTAGAAGATTCCAGAGATATGTGTACTTTAGGTGCACCACAAGGGATTAATGTTGAGTAATTCAACTTGGGCACACTCTATGATCATGTCAACAAGGGTCACTTGGTTTCATCCCTTTAAAAGCATGGATGCACATATATCAAAGATAAAAGCATGTTGGTCATAGAAATTAGGGAAATCTAATAAGTTTTTGGACATTTCTCCAATTCCATATTAAATAGACCATTGGAAAATGCATTCTAGAGATAAAAATATTAGGTACATGCATTCCAAAGTCCAGTAATAACCCTCCTGCAAGAGTGACATAATCCTATCTTCTCATAATACTTGTAGATACTTGTAGAATGCAACATTGGTGTTGAATTTAATGCAGCTGCAAGAGCCATTCTCCCTGGAGGATGGCTTAAGACCTTAGTTGTGGACTAGGGCCCTCAATACACTCTTGGGGTTCTTGGTATGGGACCAAGTAGTTAGTGCCATGGAAAAATACCCTTGTGAGGGCCCCCGGTAGATGATTGGGGTTCTTGGTCTTGGACCAAACAGCAAAAGACCCTTGTGAGGGCCCCCAGTAGATGACTGGGGTTCTTGGTCTGGGACCAAGCAACAAAAGACCCTTGTGAGGGCCCCCAGTAGTTAACTAGGGTTCTTGGTATGGGACCAAGAAGTATAAGTCCCTAGATATGTTCTAGGGTACCCATGTCTAAAGTATGGGTTGATCCTTGGTCTTGTACCTTGGTGGTTAAGACCCCAGATTTGTTTTGGGGAAACCTGGTCTTTGATCAGGGAGATCTTGGTGTAATGCCAAGATATGTTGGTATGTGATCCTCTTCCTCTCTCCTAGGATGGTCCACGGGACCTATGAGAGATTATGAAGATGAGCATGACCACATGAGGGATGTATCCCATATGCAGTGATGATAAAGTTAATTGGTCACCTTGAAGAAATATATGGACATGTGTTGCCACTAAGAAAACCTCTCTTAAACCCCTTACTTTTTCTTCTTTGAGTTTGAGTTTGATTGGGGTTTGTATACTTTGTTTTAGGGCTTAATAAGAAAAATATTAATTAATGTTTAATTATAACATATTAAATTAATATTTATATTAATTAAATATGTCATTTTTAATTATATTTTTATTAGCCTAGCTCTAGCCTAAAAGTGTAAATAGAAACCCTTCCCCCCTCACTTTTACTTACACTCACTCTTTCCTTTCTTTTCAAAGTGTGGTAGATTGCTCTATGTGTGGTGCGCCCCCCCTTGTAACAATGATAGTCCAGCCTCCTTATGACAGTTCGGTCTCCTTTGACAGTCCAGATTTCGGCCCCTTTCTTTGTTGTTGTTGAGTTCTTTTGTTGTTTCCTGAGGCCTTGATTGAGGGTTGTTGTATGTTGAAGGTTTTTGTGTGTGAGGGTTATGTTGTCGCCCTCTCCTCCTGTCAATCCAGTGCTACCAACCCTCTCCTAAGTGGTTGTTGTCCCTCTTCTATAAGTAGATCAAGAGCATGCTTAGGCCTCAGCCCTACTGCTGGGTAGTTAAGGCTTGAACCAAGACTGTTGTCCTGATCTGAAGCTTCCAAGCCTCCTCATTCATTGATGTCATGATTTTCTTTCATATTGTTGGCTGAAATGAGGTTTTTCTTCCAGTATTTCTATTGGGGTTTGCTTGTTGTTGTGTGAGGTTTTCTATGGTGGCATACCAGTTCTCTTTCTCATTGACAATAGATCTAACCCTTTGAGGTAGATCCATGACTCTCAGACTTATCTGAGCATAACAAGAGTAGTATACCATCCCTTGTATGTGTCATGCTCTTCTTCAGTGCACAGATGTAAGTCTTCAATAGGTAAGTTGTTAATTCAATTTTATTTTATTTCTTATGTATTGATCTATTGATTAGCATACTCAGGAATGAGTCCTATGCTTCAAATCTAATTGCTAAGAAGTATTTCTATGGATCATTTGTTTTGTTTGCTCAGAAATAACACTATTGTTCAAATCTATTAGTTTTTCTAACTCTAAAATTTATTCACTGAATAGATGCCTTGGAGTATGGAACATGCTAATGTAACTCTTATACACTTTATCAAATTAAGACTCTTTGTCAAATTGATACTCTTTTCCTTGTGAGTAGGCAAATTTTGCTAGAATAGACCAAAATTTGACTTTTGACTTTTGACTAACTTGGAAGATTAACAACTCTTATTACTATGGAACATAGGACCCTAACAATTTCCACATGTTTTAATCATTGCAGCCTTGAATATTGCGAGAAGTCTTTCATCAAAAGCATCAATATTACCACGGTCATATGTGGTGTCATGATCAGATGCTATTCTTAGTTCTTTTCTTAGCACATGGACTAAGAAGTCTTTCATMAAAAGCGTAAATATTACCACTGTCATCTGTGGGGTCATCATCAAATGATATTCTTAGCTCTTTTCTTAGCATTCATCGAAGAATCARCTGCAGACACTACAAAGAACTGTCAAAAGTTGGGAAGAACACAAAACAATTTGTTTTCCAATACCCTGTAACTTGACAACATCAAGTCAAGAATCTATAACAATATATATTATGTGGTCATATCCAACCGGTAAGTTCGACATCTTAGATACCCCACTCTATCTTTTGTACAGAAAATTCTGCAAATTGTAGGTTTGGTCCTCTTATGAGCTTAAGAACAAGCAACACTTAATTGCAATCTTCAAGAAAAAATGATGCTAACAATGACTCAAACTAAAAGCACCAAAGATTTACAATCCAAACTCAATCAATTCAGTCTTATTTAGGCAAGGATACCATTCCCATTTCCATTTGAGCAGCAGCTAGGAGGTCAATTCATTTTCATAAAACCATTAACTGTGAAGAATTTTATGACTGAAATCTGAATGTTGATGTTATTTAGAGCATTGGTATCATAATTATGATCCCAAACTTGATAATAACATATGAAATTGGTTTTACGATTCTTGCTATTATGGATCCTATGAACTGCATTAGCATCATTCTAAAATATTGTAACAATAGGCCTAGTATGACCCATACTACGAAGATAACAACAATGAATTGATAAACTGAGAATTCTAACCCAGCCCCAAAATATCCAAGTGCGGTATGGATTTTGTAGTTGACCACAATGTATGTTAAAAATCAGACCATGGTAACCATATTCTACACTTAAGGATTTAACCCAAATTCTAGATAGATTAAAACTGAAAACACCAATTAAAACGACTATAGAGTATGTTAATTGATAATCACATACCGTTGATAATATGAACAATAAAAATGTGTGTCTGAACTCCTAAAACAAACTCTATATTCTACAAACTGTAAATATTAAACTCACATAACAAAAGCTCAAATTTCTAGCTCACTCACTTTCTCAGAGGTGGTTCTGACTCCCTTCACCTCTTTTATAGAATAAGAGACAACAAAAGATACAATGTATTTGGATACATGCAAGAAGTGCCCCTATCTGGCAGAGTCAAACCCTAACCCTAGTTAATACAACCAGTGTGCCCTCTTGCATAAATAAAAGTGCCAGAGTTAGTGTGCTCCAACATGTGGATGACTATGGCATGTGTGCATGCACACTCCTCTTTGGGATCTTTTCCCTCAGTTAGCTTCTCATTCAAGCACTCTAACTAAACTGAAATAGAAACTGAAAATGATTGATTCCTTTTAAAAGTTCCAAATGCTTGTAGATTCAGTTGAATGGATGGAGAGTTCGAAATCTTGTGATTGTGCATTCCTTCAAACCTGTAGAAGATGTTTTAAGATCTTAACTCCTATAGAATATTTCCAGCATAAAGAGCAGAACTCGTTGAAGAATATTCAGGGTCTGAGTTGAAGATTAGTTTAAGATCCTAATTGTTGTTTTGTGACAACAAATCTTAGCCACAGGGAAGAACATATTCACCAGTATGAAATAGGACCATAAAGTGTTACTCAAGAGATCTTGAAAATGTCAACCATAGTACTAGAACAATTGACGCTATTTTACCTCCAAATGTTCATAGTCGCATTTGTTATTGTGTACTACATGCTAGTCTCATTTGTTAGCAATGAAAGATTGTTTCAACAATAAGAAATGGGACTATCAATAAATTGGATTCTTCTAAAATGTGATAGCCATGCAGGATTATTTCAATAAGAGGATTTGCAAGGTAATTTTAATGGTTAATTCCATTAGACTAAATACTTAGGTATTAGCAACAATTTATTGTTTGAAAGTAGACTTCATTCAGTACAATGCATATTTCAACAACATCATTGTGATTACAATTTAGTTTTCACTACCACTTACTTCCATAAGCTTTAGCTTAATGCTACAACTGAGATTTTTCATCAAACCCACATCCCCATTTTTAGCCAAAACCCATGGCCATACAGGCTCCACCCCATGCTAAACATTGTTTATAGGCATGCCAAGGATGAATGTTTGTTTGGGTACCGGTGAATAAAATTGACAGAGCCTAGACACCATATAATTAGTTGGGTTTTGGAAAAGCTTGAGTACTTCCAAAAAGAATTTCTCTGATGATAATATATGTAAGTTTTGCATAATGGATAGTTATTAGATCACCATAATGGTTATATCTTGGAGTATTCATTGCTTGAGGGATTAAGTTCTACAATGTTTTTGGATACATTTATGTTGTATTTTCTTAATCTACACCCTAAGTTATTTTCTATGATTCATGTAAGCATTTGGTGGTTTTCCTTTTTGGGTGTATGTTTTCTCAGATAATTTGGTTTCATAAAAAAGATAAGAAATATAAATGTCAGGTATAGATATACACGATGGCATAATAACCCTTACTAAATCTACATATCTTGTTGTTCATGCTTAATTATGGAAGTCTAACTGAGACTATCATCATCATCATCATGGAATGACTTAATTGTTTTACATTTCTTATCTCTTAAAATATTTTGCACATAAGAATAATTTTATATGAATAATGACCATGATATTAATATTTTTGTGCCTAAATGTTGTTGTTTCTAACATTTGTTTAAATATCATTGATCTAAAAATGAAGAAGACTTGTATTCTTGAAAATATTTGCAAGTTAAAATTTTATGTGTTAAAAGCAAATGGATCGACTTTTCAACACATCATTAGGATTTACTCATTCAAGATGCATATAAACAGCAGCATAATCGATGAACAGAAAACACATAACACAGCAAATGATAAAGGAGTTCACCTCTCTCTTGGGCTACATCTCCTGGTCCAGCTTCCAATGGATCATTTGTATTATTTGCTCAAAGTGCTCAAAAATGTGCTTTACAATGCTCAAACTATCAAATAGACTGCTCCAATGGCTTCAGAACGTCCAAAAACCCCTAGCTGGGCTTTTTCGACACCTCGTTTGGCCAAAAAACGAAGAAGATAGGCTTCCTTGAAGTCTCCCCTTCAAGCTTGTTGTCTCTGCATCTACAAAACGCACCCTTGTCCATTCAACCTAGCACACACGCTATTTAAAGCATAAAAACCCAGCACCGAACGCAATCGCGCCAATGGTGCAAACTGTAGAATGGTTATGGGTGCGCCAGCCCCTAACCGCCAAGCTCTCGAGCACATGGGTCGTCCATACGACCTCGCGCAAATATAAAAAGGGCTTTGTCCCATAGGCAAATAAAACCGTAACATGTGGCGGGTCATTTCAAACGTTTTAAACCAAAAATTAAAAACCAAAAATTTGCACGCGCTCGTTTTACTATAATCATATGACATGGTCGTATGATATGAGTGATATGACCATGGGCTGGGGCTAAGCCCCAACCCGACCCCCACGCCAAACTCCAAACAATACAAATTTAAATGTATATAAACCCACTCATATAGCAAGGAACAAACGGTGGTATGTTGGTCGGGCGGACTTTGTGAAGGATTTACATGGTGGGGAGGTCCGGGGTTCGAATCCCATGGACTCCATAAATTTTGAACCAATAACCAATACAACAGTGCCACGTGGCAGCCCATGACTGGGCCACGTGGCACCACACCATTGGTACAATAAATGCCACGTGTTGCATTCCGATTCGACCACATCTGCCAATCCAAAACTTCCACATCACCTCTGCCACGTCAGCCTGTACGGACTGTACAGTCAGCGCCCCTTTTTTTTGCCTGTTTGACGATTCGAACAGATCACGATATCTCTCGCTCCCGACGTCCGTTTGAAACGAAACGAGTTGCGTTGGGTTCGCAATGACGAGGCCTACACTCTCGTCCGATTTGAAGTGATTTCGAGCACTTTGAATTTTTGAGCAAAATTTGATCCCCTGATCAATCATTGTTTCTCGATGTTAGTTGCTCATATGCGTGTTTTTAACATCATGTACATATGTTTATCATTTTGACATTCCCTACTTATCATTTAGCAATTTGATAGGCTATGATTTTTTTTGTATATATGTGTGTTCTTTTTGTTTTCATGCTAATTAGATGACATATAGATTCATATGTTCTAACAATGTATTTCTAATTTGGTCTTAGGTTGGACAACTAGGTAGATATAATGTGAATCATTTCTCTTAATTAAGTTATTTTTATTTAAATATCCTATATAAGGGGAACATGGAATTGAAAATATTTTACACCAAGGGAAACCCTACATATCATTGGTGTGATATACAAATCTCTAGTTTCATTGGTGTGGGGTATACAAAGCTCAAGATGTCTTTGGTGGGGTATACAAAGCTCTAGAGACTAGATTTCTTTGGTGGGGTATACAAAGTCTTTTGACAGAACGTTGTCAATTTTTGTCTCATAGAAATCCTTTTAATGGAATTTGGGGAACCCCTCAGAGGCAATGCTAAGCACATGCCTCGAGGGAATTGGAATTCTAGTGGCCACTAAACCTACCACCCCCTTGGAAGATCAAAATTGTTTTGGAAGTGAATAGGTGAACCCTAGAAAACACAATAAGAACCCTGACAAACACAACCCCTGATGCTTGCAACATTGTTTGGAGGGACAAACTATGTTTCTTTCCCAAACATGTAAAATGAGTATATTACAATTTAATGAATATATTTTCCTATTATTATATATGGTTTTATACTTTATCAAAAAAACCACCAAGACTTCATAATGTTTTGTATTTTAGTAAAAGATTCACCAGGATTTTACAAGATTTTATAATTCAATGAAAGATTCGCCATTATTTTACAAGATTTTATAATCCATTGAAAGATTCGCCAAGATTTTACAAGATTATATAATTGACTAAAAGATTCGCCAAATATATATATATACATATTATATTATTGATAAAATAGCCTTCAATTTTTCCTATGTATCATGGGGATTCGCCCATTTATTATACATATAAATTTAGGTGGGGTTCTTAAAATCATCCCTGCTTAACACCAAAATTGCCAACAGCATTAGAAGTATGAGCCTCGCTTGTCAATTAAACTCTTTCTTGCTTTGGTACACAAAGTTTCCCCATCTTGTAGAGTAAACCATCTTAGAGAAAATCAACATTTGTTTGTTCGTTTTGCCCTTGTATCTACTAATACACTCCTTTGAAGTCCTCATATTTTGCATACTCCTCTCTATATGCTTCATGGGGGAATGGATCCATGTGCATAATGTCTCGTAAAGAAAATATTTTTGGTGTTGGTGGGCTATACAGAACATCAACCAACTTATTAGTCATGCCCTCTTATATTTAATCACCAAATGAAATTCTTGCAGTTATTGTGTCTTACTTGTTGGAGATTACTCTAAGCTTGCAAGTATCATAAAGGTTGATGATCAATATGGATGATGGTCTCCTCACCCAATACACATAGCTCCTATTGGATTACTGAGAGGGGGGGTGAATCAATAATAGAGCAATTTAATCCTTTTTAACCATATAATCCAAGTGTTATATCAATGAAGCATTATTATCCAATAACTGCAAAGTAAATAAGCAATGAACAAATGAACAAACATACACATACATAATACACCAGTGTTTTACGTGGAAACCCAAATCAGGAGAAAACCACAGAATGTTTTTTCTTATATGTCTTGAAGAATTACATTCATTGGAAGCACCAACTTCCTTTGTTTTCTAGCTGCAACTGGATGGAGACTCCAACCCCCTAGTTTCTTAGGCTACAACCTAAGGGAAGCTCCAACTCCCCAATTCTTTGGCTACAACCAGAAGGAGGCTACAACCCCCTATTTTCTCCGGCTACAACCCGAAGGTGGCTACAACCACCTTTCCTTGCCCCGTCTTGCCACCCTGAAGTAGAAGTATAATTATGGAACCATCGTTAACCTGTCACTGTGAGATATATTGTTGTAAACATGTACCAATAAATCTGA
This sequence comes from Picea mariana, assembly GCA_032191745.1. Taxonomy (NCBI): domain Eukaryota; kingdom Viridiplantae; phylum Streptophyta; class Pinopsida; order Pinales; family Pinaceae; genus Picea; species Picea mariana. Next base: position 142,326 of record JASDQU010103491.1, on the reverse strand, counting down.
ACCATGCATCAACCTGTACCTCAACCTGTAATCAACATGTACCATAAACAAGTGCATCAACCATGCACCAACCTGTACCAAATAACTTGTAATCAACTTGTACCATAAACAAGTGCATCCAACCATGTACTCAACATGTACCTCAACCAAAAGCCCTCATCAATTTCATCATCCAAATCTGATTTGTAGCTCTGTAATAGACCTGGTGTATATAATCACATTCTTGTAATGTATAAATATATGAAACTAATGCACAATGTTCTTCAGTGTGTTTTATGCAATTCCTCGAGGTGTCACTACTTGGAACCTCTCATAAAAGGAGTTATAGAAAAAATGGCATACCTTGCTGAATTCTGGCTTATTCTAGAGAGCGACCTTGTAGAGCGTGCCCCACACGGAATATTTATTGAATTTATCTGAAACTATTACATAGAATACTATAGACTCTACCCTAACCAACACATTTGGTTTCACTAAATTTGGATCTGTTATGAAGAAGTTATGACATTTTTACCGGAAACACTTGTTTTTGACTAGTTTCAGGACAAGCCACAAACCCTATTTTCCACGTAGTGTAACTCCAAAAATACAATTACCCACAAGCTGAATTTTTTACCACAGATACTTGGATATGTTTTTTTAATGACATAGCAATTTCACAGTCTGAATCATTATATAAAAAACTTTATAGCGAAAATGGTGATATGACCTGTAAATAACATACCTTAGAAAGCACCATCAAAAGAATTTATCCTTCCTTGCATTTCGGCCTTCTTTTCTTCACCTTCCCTCAGAATTTCAGCTTAGCTATCCTTGGTTACCTTAGACACCTATAGATATTCAATATTCTCAAATTTGATTAAAATGAGAGAGCCTTGCCTCTTATTTATACTCTCCAAGTAGCTTCCTTAAAAACATCTTCTAGGTCACTTGGCTCCACTTTCCTTATTTTAGGGTTAACCCACTTCTAATTTCTCCATTAAATTTATTATTGAAACAATTTATTTTGTATTCACTTTGAATTATAATACACTCATTACTTCACTTTATTATTTACCTTTTAAAATCTCTTAAACCACTTTGACTACTTTGAGTTTTTGGGGCTTCTAGATGACATATGAGGGTCATCCAACTTTGTAAGGCCATAACTCTCAAACCGTGAGGAGTTATGTGACGTTCCACATACCACCGGAAATGGAATGACATGTACTATCCATATAGAATAGTATTATCTGAAAATATATCATAACTCTCTAACCATGAGGATTTATGTGACGTTCCACATACCACCCGAAATGGGATGACAAGCACTATCCATCTAGGATCTCATTATTCCACAATTAAGCATGGGTTCTCTTACTTTGCAAAGTGTCTTCCCGTGAGGGATTTCACCATAAGGGGACCACTTTGGAGTTCATCCATCTTTACTTATTATCAACCATGACAAGACAATAATGAGTCATCTTTACATCAAACAATCTTGGGTCCATTACCCAAACCTTTGTGTTGCAGGGATTTCTTCAAGGGTTGACATCAATGACAACCAACCTTAATCAACAATCTCCCCCTTTGGCATTGATGGCAACACTCTGATGCAATATTGAAATCATATCACACATGCAACCTCTGGAACCATGCCTCTGTTCTATGTATCTGATAAATTTGCCTCTTTCCTCTGCATCTGATAAATCTGCTCCCCTTGGAACCAAGCCTCTGTCCTCTGCATCTGATAAATCTCTCCCCCTTTGTCATCAATGGCAAAGGTATCTTTCCATCTGGGGCTACTCCCCCTGACTAAACTATCCTCTTATGGTGCTTACCCGTGTACATATAAGACATATAAGATAAGCATTCAAAAAGCATTCATTTTGGAGTAGAAATAACTCCAAGTCTTTGGCGAAGATATTCAAAGGCTTCCCATGGAAGTGGTTTTGTAAATATGTCTGCCACTTGTTCTTTTGTGCCCACATACTCAACTCTGATGTTATTTTCTGCAACCTGTTCCCGTAAAAAGTGATACTTGATTGGAATGTACTTCGTCTTGGAGTGCATCACCAGGTTTTCTGAGATACTGATGGCACTTGTATTATCACTATATATTGGAATGGGCTCATCATACTCAACCTGTATATCTGTCAAAGTTTGTTTCATCCAAAGAACCTGTGTACAACATGTTGTTGTTGCAATATACTATGCCTCAGCTGTAGATAGAGATATTGATGATTGTTTCTTGCTTAGCCATGATACCAAACACTCACCTAAGTAGAACATTGCTTCATTGGTGCTTCGTCAGTCATTAGTACAACCTGCCCAATCTGCATCTGTGTAGGCAATAAGTGATAGATCTTTTCCTTTTGGATACCATAATCCAAACTCTTCTATTCCTTTGAGATATCTGAAAATCCTCTTTACTTCTAATACATGTGATTCCTTTGGTGTTGCTTGAAATCATGCCACCTGTCCAACTTCTTGCATTACATCTGATCTGTATGTTATCACATATAGTAGGCTACCAATCATTGACATGTATTGCCTCTGATCTGTAGACTTCGAATCATCATCTTTGTTGAACTTACAACTGGTTTGCATGGGAGTGATAACTGGTTTGCAATATTCCATTCCGAACCTCTTTAGCATTTATCTGATATACTTGGTTTGAGAAATAAAAATTCCTTGGTTGCTTTGACGTATCTGAAGTCCCAGAAAGAAGGATAGTTCTCCAAGTAACGACATTTCAAATTCATTCTGCATGTCTTTTACAAATTTCTGGCTTAACCTGTCATCATC
>JASDQU010103491.1:122269-139489 GCA_032191745.1 Picea mariana | reverse complement strand
TTGCATGGGAGTGATAACTGGTTTGCAATCTTCCATTCCGAACCTCTTTAGCATTTCTCTGATATACTTGGTTTGAGAAATAAAAATTCCTTGGTTGCTTTGACGTATCTGAAGTCCCAGAAAGAAGGATAGTTCTCCAAGTAACGACATTTCAAATTCATTCTGCATGTCTTTTACAAATTTCTGGCTTAACCTGTCATCATCACTACCAAAAATAATATCATCAACATAAACTTCAATTAATAAAATATTACCTTGACTTACCTTGATGTAGAGGTTGATGTCTGCACTTCCTTTTCTGAACCCTGCCTATTGCAGATACTTATCCAGTCTGGAGTACCATGCTCTATGAGCCTATTTTAAACCATACAAGGCCTTCTTTAATTTACACACATAGTCTGTGTTCTCTGATAGTTGAAATCCTTCTGGTTGTTCAATGTAGACTTCTTCTTCAAGTTCCCCATTCAGAAAAGATAATTTTATGTTCATCTGATATACTTTAACATTTTTGGAGCATGCATAAGCTAAAAGCAAATGGATTGCTTCCATTCTGCCAACTAGGGAAAATGTCTCTTCAAAGTCGATTCCTTCAATCTGTGCATATCCTTTACATACCAATCTAGCTTTGTTCCTTGTAACCTGTCCATCTTCATTCAATTTATTCTTGAAAACCCATTTTATGTCGATCACATTCTTATTCTTTGGTCTTGGAACCAATGCCCAAGTGTCATTTTTCTATATTTGATCCAATTCTTCATCCATGGCCTTATTCCAAAATTCATCCTTGATGGCTTCTTCAAAACAGTTTGGTTCAATTGTAGATAAGAGTGCTAGGTGTGTTTGTTCTGGTGAACGAATTTTTCTTCTAGTCTCAACTCCTGCATCTTTGTTTCCAATAATCTGATCTGAAGGATGATTCTTCTGTACTCGTTTTCTAGGTGTCTTTGGAGATACTTGTTGAACTTGCTCTTCTACTTCTATCGAATTCTCTTTATCTTCATCTTCCTCTTCTTCTTCTTTTTCATCTTCTTCTTCAAAAAGTTGTTTCATTGATTTGTTTTCTTCTTTCTTTGATTCTAGTCTGCATGTTTCATCAATTGTTACGTTGATGTTTTACACAACTTTGTTTAATCTTAGATTGTAACACTTGTATGTTTTTCTTGTACTTGAGTAACCAACAAGTATTCCTTTGTCCACACGAGATTCAAACTTTCCCATTCTGTCATCTTCTCTTTTGATGTAGCATTTGCTTTCAAAAACTCTAAAGTGCTTCACATTTGTTGGTCTTCCTTTCCATAGCTCGTAGGGAGTTTTATCAGTGTTGTTTCTGAGCATTACTCTATTTTGAATGTGAACTTTTGTATGCATTGCCTGTGTCTAAAAAATATCTGTCAACTTTGAATCAATTATCATTGTTCGAGCCATTTATTGTACTGTCATGTTCTTTCTTTCAACAACTCCATTCTGTTGAGGTGTCCTAGCGATAAAGAATTGTCTTTTTATTCCATGATTGCTGCAGTAGTCCATAAATTCCTTTGAATTGAATTCTCCTCCATTATCCGATCTTAAGTATTTGATTCTTGAATCCATCTCATTTTCAACCATTTCCTTCTAAATCTTGAAATTTTCAAAAGCTTTTGATTTGTTCTTGAGAAAACAAACTGCAGTCATTCTTGTATAATCATCAACTAATAACATAAAGTATCTCTCACCTTTTAATCCTTTTGTTATAGTTGGTCCAATTAGATCAGTATGCACAATTTTCAATGGTTTTGTTGTTGAATATTCTTTTGATTTGAACCTGGTCTTTGTTTGTTTTCCTTGTTGGCAATGCTTGCATAAAGTGTTGGTTGGTTTCGTGATCTGGGGCATTTCTCTGATTGCTTCTCTTTTTTTGACTTTGACATGGTTATAAAAATGCATGTGACCTATTCTTCTATGCCATAGCCAACTTTCATCTTCCTTTCCTAGACAACACTTTTCATTTCCAATTTCGCTTAACACATATATGTTGCTTGAATTTCTTGCAGCTGTAGCAACCAATTTCCCTGAACCTTCTTTTCTTATCTCACACTTTTGTGAATCAAAAGTATCTTTATGACCTTGGTCACACATTTGAATCACACTTAAAAAATTATGTTTCATATCTTCTACTAGTATAACATTTTCTGCCTTTTCATTCTTGTTCCCAATTTGGACTGTGCCTTTTCCAATTATTTTGGATGAATCATCATTTCCAAAGGAGACTGATCCATCTCTTTCCTTTCATAATGTAAGAAACTTGTCTCTATCACCTATCATGTGTTTTGAACATCCACTGTCAACATACCAACGACGTTTCTTCTATTTAGCTTGTAGAGTGACTGTGCATTCTTCATTGCTATACTGATCTTGATTTCTTATCTATGTCATTTTCTAAGGTTCTTGTTTGTGACTCTGTTGAGGTTCTTTAGGAGGGACTGTCATTCTACAATTTTTGGCCATGTGTCCAAAATTGTTACATTTGTAACATTCCACTTCAGTGCTCAAAGATTCAAACCTGTTGTAACTTCTTCTCTGTGTTTCACTAGGTCTTCTTGAATAACCCCTTTGTGTATGGCTCTCAAAGTAGTTATTGTTCATGTTGTTAGCTATGCAATTTACAACTTTATGTCCAAAGTTATTACATGCATAACATAAACCAAAAAATATAGTTTGATACCTGGTAGTTGAAGATCTTATGAAAGGAGGTTCTCTTATGAATCCTTATTCTTCTTGAGGCCTGTCTATCTGTTGTTGATTCTGAAATCTGAATCTTCTCGATGGAGGAGTGTCCCTGTAATATTCCTTGTATATCTTTTTATCCCCTTTGATTGTTTCTGCATAAATTTTTGGATTTGTTTCTTACTCTGTTTTTTTGGAGCTTGATACCTTTTCTGTCTGATTGTATCCAAGTCCAGCCTTATCAAGATAAGATTTTCTACTGCTGATAATGTCATCCAGAAATTTTGAGCTATTCTGCATATTTTTCTTTTGAATATCCTTTCTTAGTGTGACAATCTTTGCTTCCAGGTTTCCAATGATCTTGTCCTTTCCTTATAGCTGTTCTTTGAGTGCTTCTTCAATTATTTTATCTTCTTCTATTTGAACCTTCAATTTTGCGATCATTTGTTGTAGTTCTTAAGTGCATTTTTTCTTAACTAGTTCTGCTTGTAGTTTCTTGTTTTTCTTATTTTCTCTTCTGATAACTTCTATGACACTCATTAATTCTTCTCGAAAGTCAACTTCTTCCTCTTCAATTTATTCTTCATATGTTTCTTCATATTCTTCTTCAGAGTCTTCTTTATCAAAGTCTTTTACTGCCATGAATAAAACTCTCTATGTTTCACTGTCACTGACTTCATCTTCTTCTGATGATGAGATGACTTCTTTGGTGCAAAAGTTTTTCTTGAAATATTTCTTTGTAGTTCTTTTATCTTTATATGTTTCTCTGCCTTTTGAGTAACCTTCATCATTTCAATTTTTCTTACGAGGACATTTGTTAGAAAAATGACCAATACCATCACAATTAAAACAAATTAAAGGAAGATTACATCTGTACCTACCGTTGGTTCCCTTGTTCAGTATTTTGAAGAAGTTGACCACTTCTTCATCATCTTCCGAGAGGTCGTTGATGCTGCTATATTCTTCTTGTTCCTTTTTCTTTTGCTTTGATCTTTTGGATGCTTTGAAGGCTGCTTCTTTTACATCTGGATTTTTCTATTCAGTTCTCATCTCATATGCCGTAAAGATTCCATGCAGTTTGTCCATGCTTATTGAGTTTAGATCCGATATTTCTTCTAGTGCTAATATCTTAGGGTTGAATCTCATAGGAAGAGATCTTAGTAACTTTTGAACAATTACAGATTCTTCGATTTCTTCTCCCAATCCTATGATTGCATTCATTGTTTCATCGACTCGTAAGAAGTAGGTTGCAATATATTCATCTTCCTTCATTTTTAGTTGTTCAAACTGACCTCTGTAAGTTTGAAGATTTGTTGCTTTGACTTTTGAATCTCCTTCATAAATATTTTGAAGCTTGTCCCAAATCTCTTTAGCAGATTTACAATGTGCAACTTTGGTAAATATTGTATCATTGAGACCATTCAAAAGTGCATTTATGGCTTTGGAATTATTCTCACCGAGTTTCACTGCTTTGTCATTTATTGGTAGAACTGTTGGTGCTGTGTATCCATCTACAATTGATTTCCAAACTTGAAATCCCTATGCCTGTATATATGTCTTCATGCTTATGCTCCAAAAAGCATACTTATGTCCATCAAACTATGGTATTCCATTTTTATACGAGTTGGTACTCTCCATGATCTACCTTTCAGTGGTTAAACTGATTTCTGAAGGAACCTGCTCTGATACCAATTGTTGGATTACTGAGAAGGGGGGTGAATCAGTAATAGCGTAATTACAATCCTTTTTCTTCAAATGTTATATCAATGCAGAATTATTATCCAATAATGAGCAGTAAGAAATAAACAATCACACACATACACAATACACCAATTTTTTACGTGGAAACTCAAATCGAGAGAAAACCACATAATGTTTTTTCTTATATGTATTGAAGAATTACATTCATTGGAAGCATTTTTCCAAATAGCCTTCGTTCGAGGCTGGTCATACTTGGGCCTAGAATGACCCAAAGTTGAGAAAAATGGCCCCAAGAACTACACGTGTTCTCTCGATATTGGGACCACATGTACAACTCTCAAATGGGAATCTAAATATGATTTCATCTTTGCAAATGAAGAATTTTTTTTTTTCGAAACTCACCTTCAGTCGGGGTTAACCAGATTCCACCATAAAACAATATGAATTTGATCGAAATCGGAAAAAGAATGCCTCAATGTTACGAGTGCTCGGGAACCCACTTGCATCTCTCAAATGGGTATCAAAAAATCATTTTTTATTTTTAAACCCATAATTCTACTTCTTCTAAATAGCCTTCGTTTGAGGCAGGTCAAACTTGGGCCCGAAGTTGAGAAACGGGGACCCAAGCACTACACGTCTTCACTCACAATTAGAACTACATGTACAACTCTCAAATGGGTATCCAAATAAGATTTCATATTTGCAAACGAAGAATTTTTCTTTTCAAAAATCACCTTCATTCAGGGTTAACTAGAATCAACCCTAAAATGATACGAATTTGATCGAAATGGGCAAAAGAATTCCTCAACATTACCAGTGCTCGGGAACCCAATTGCATCTCTCAAATGGGTATCAAAAAAATGTTTTGTACTTTTAAAACCACAATTCCACTTCTTCCAAATAGCCTTCATTTGGGGATGGTCAAACTTGTGCCTAGAATGACCTGAATTTGAGAAACAGGGGCCCAAGAACGACACGTTTTCACTCACAATCAAGACCACATGTACAAATCTCAAATAGGTATCCAAATATGATTTCCTATTTGCAAATGGATAATTTTGCTTTACAAAAATCACCTTCATTCAGAGTTAACCAGAATTGACCCTAAAACGATACGAATTTGATCGAAATGGGCAAAAGAATGCCTCAGTGTTACGAGCGCTCAGGAACCCACTTGCATCTCTCAAATGGGTATCAAAAAATTATTTTGTATTTTTAAACCCATAATTCCACTTTTTCCAAATAGCCTTCATTCAGGGTTGGTCAAACATGGGCCTAGAATGACCCAAAGTTGAGAAAAAGGGGCCCAAACTTTACACGTCTTCGATCACAATTAAGACCACGTGTACAAGTCTCAAATGTGTATCCAAATATGATTTCATTTTTGCAAATGAATAATTTTTCTTTTTAAAAATTACTTTCATTCAGGGTTAATCAAAATCAACTCTAAAACAATACAAATTTGATTGAAATGGGTCAAAGAATGCCTCAACATTACGAGCGCTCGAGAACCCACATGCATCTCTCAAATGGGTATAAAAAAATTAATTGTATTTTTAAAACCATAATTCCACTTCTTACAAACAGGCTTCATTCAGGGATGGTCAAACTTGGTCCCAAGAACTACATGTCTTCGCTTGTAATTGGGACCACATGTACAACTCTCAAATGGGTATCCAAATATGATTTCATATTTGAAAATGAAGAATTTTTCTTTTCAAAAATCACCTTCATTTGGGGTTAACCAGAATCAACCCTAAAATGACACGAATTTGATCGAAATGGGCCAAAGAATGCATCAACTTTAAGAGCTCTTGGGAACCCACTTGCATCTCTCAAATGGATATCAAAAAATTATTTTGTATTTTTAAACCCATTATTCCACTTTTTCTAAATAGCCTTCATTCGAGGCTGGTCAAACTAGGGCCTAGAATGACCCGACGTTGAGAAAAAGGGGCCCAAGAACTACACGTCTTCGCTCACAATCAAGACCACATGCACATCTCTCAAATGGGTATGCAAATATGATTCAATATCTGCAAATGAAAAAATTTCTTTTCAAAAATCACCTTCATTCGGGGTTAACCAGAATGAACTCTAAAATGATACGAATTTGATCGAAATGGTCAAAAGAATGCCTCAACGTTGAGAGAGCTCAGGAACCCACCTATATCTCTCAAATGGGTATCCAAAAATTATTTTATATTTTTAAACCCATAATTCCACTTATTCCAAATAGCCTACGTTCGATCCTGGTCAAACTCGCGCCTAAAATGACCCGAAGTTGATAAAAAGGGGCCCCAAAACTACACGCCTTCACTCGCAATTAGGACCACATGTAAAACTCTCAAATGGGTATCCAAATATGATTTCATATCTACAAATGAAGAATTTTGCTTTTCAAAAATCACCTCCATTCAGGGTTAACCATAATTGACCCTAAAACGATACGAATTTGATCGAAATGGGCTAAAGAATACCTCAAGGTTATGAGCTCTCGGGAACCCACTTGCATCTCTCAAATATGTATCAAAAAATTATTTTATATTTTTAAACCCATAATTCCACTTTTTATAAATAGCCTTCATTCGGGGCTAGTCAAATGTGGGCCTAGAATGACCCGAAGTTTGGAAAATGGGGCCCAAGAACTAGACTTCTTCTCCCGCAATCGGGACCATGTGTACAACTCTCAAATGGGTATCCAAATATGATTTCATATTTTTAAATGAATAATTTATCTTTTCAAAAATCACCTTCATTCGGGGTTAACCATAATCAACCCTAAAACAAAACGAATTTGATCGAAATGGGCAAAAGAATGCCTCAACGTTACGAGAACTCGGGAACCCACTTGCATCTCTCAAATGGGTATCAAAAATTTATTTTGTATTTTTAAACCCATAATTCCACTTCTTCCAAACAGCTTGCATTCAGGGATGGTCAAAGTTGAGCCTAAAATGACCCAAAGTTGACAAAAAGGAACACAAGAAGTACACATATTGGCTTGAAATAAAGACCACGTGTACAACTCTCAAATGGGTATCCAAATATGATTTCATATTTGCAAATGAAGAATTTTTCTTTTCAAAAACCACCTTCATTCCGTGTTAACCAGAATCAACCCTAAACTGATACGAATTTGATTGAAATGGGAAAAAGAATGCCTCATCGTTGCAATATCTCGAGAACCCACCTATATTTGTCAAATGGGTATCAAAAAATTATTTTATATTTTTAAAGCCATAATTCCACTTCTTCCAAATAGCCTTCATTCGAGGTTAGTCACACTTGGGCCTAGAATGACCCGAAGTTTAGAAAAAGGGGCCAAAGAGATACAGGTCTTCTCCCACAATCGGGACCACGTTTACAACTGTCAAATGGATATCTAAATATGATGTCATCTTTGGAAATTAAGAATTTGTCTTTTCAAAAATCACCTTCATTCGGGATTATCAAGAATCAACCCTAAAACGATACGAATTTGATCGAAATGGACCAATCAATGCCCCAACGTTGTGAGAGCTTGTGAACCACCTATATATCTCAAATGAGTATCAAAAAATTATTTTATATTTTTAAACCCATAATTCCACTTATTCTAAATAGCCTACATTCAGGGATGGTCAAATTTGAGCCTAGAATGACCTGAAGTTGAGAAAAAAGGGGACCAAGAACTACAAGTATTCGCTCGCAATTAGTACCGCGTGTAGAACTCTCAAATGGGTATTAAAAAATGATTTCATATTTTCAAATGCAGAATTTTTCTTTTCAAAAATCACCTTCATTCAGGGTTAACCTATATCAACCCTAAAACGACACGAATTTGATTGAAATGTCCAAAAGAATCCCTCAACGTTACAAGAACTCAGGAACCCACTTGCATCTCTCAAATGGGTATCAAAAAATTATTTTATATTTTTAAACCCATAATTGCACTTCTTCTAAATAGTCTTCATTCGAGGCGTGTCAAACTTGGGCCTAGAATGACCTGAAGTTGAGAAAAAGGGGCCCAAGAACTACACATCTTCGCTCGCAATTAGGACCATGTGTACAACTCTCAAATGGGTATACAAATATGATTTCATATTTGAAAATGAAGAATTTTGTTTTTCAAAAATCACCTTCATTTGGGGTTAACCAGAATCAATCCTAAAACAATACGAATTTTATCGAAATGGGCATTAGAATGGTTCAACGTTGTGAGATTTCGAGAACCCTCTGGTATCTCTCAAAGGGGTATAAAAAAACTATTTTATATTTTTAAATCCATAATTCCATTTCTTCCAAATAGCCTTCGTTCGAGGCTGGTCAAACTTGGGCCTAATGACCCGAAGTTGAGAAAAAGAAGCCCAAGAACTACATGTCTTCTCCCGCAATCGAGACCACGTGTACAACTCTCAACTGGGTATCCAAATATGATTTCATCTTTGGAAATGAAGAATTTTTATTTTCAAAAATCACCTTCATTCGGGGTTAACCAAAATCAATCCTAAAATGATACGAAATTGATCGAAATGGGCGAAAGAATGCCTCAACATTGCTAGCACTCAGGAATCCACTCGCATCTCTCAAATGGGTGTCAAAAAATTATTTTATATTTTTAAACCCATAATTCCATTTCTTCTAAATAACCTTCATTCGGGGCTAGTAAAACTTGGGCCTAAAATCACCCAAAGTTGAGAAAAAAGGGCCCAAGAACTACACGTCTTCACTCGCAATTAGGACCATGTGTACAACTCTAAAATGGGTATCCAAATATGATTTCATATTTGGAAATTAAGAATTTTGTTGTTCAAAAATCACCTTCATTCGGGGTTAATTAAAATCTTCCCTAAAACGATACGAATTTGATCGAAATGGGAAAAAGAATGCCTCAACGTTACGAGCGCTCGAGAACCCACTTGCATATCTCAAATGGGTATCAAAAAATTATTTTGTATTTTTAAACCCATAATTCCACTTCTTCGAAATAGCCTTCATTCGAGGTTGTTCAACTTGGGCCTATAATGACTCGAAGTTGAGAAAAAGGGGCAAAATAACTACACATCTTTGCTTGTAATCAAGACCACATGTACAACCCTTAAATGGGTATCCAAATATGATTTCATATTTGCAAATGAAGAATTTTTCTTTTCTAAATCACCTTCATTCGGGGTTAACCATAATCAACCCTAAAAGGATATGAATTTGACCGAAATGGGCCAAAGGATGCCTCAACGTTGCGAGATCTCGGGAACCCACCTATATCTCTCAAATGGATATAAAAAAATATTTTATACTTTTAAACCCATAATTCCACATCTTCCAAATAGCCTACTTTCGAGCCTTGTCAACCTTGGGGCTAGAATGACCCAAAGTTGATAAAAAGGGGCCTAAGAACTACATGTCTTCTCCTGCAATCAGAAACACGTGTACAACTCTCAAATGGGTATCCAAATATGATTTCATGTTTAGAAATGAAGAATTTTTCTTTTAAAAAATTACCTTCATTCGGGGTTAACCATAATCAACCCTAAAACGATACAAATTTGATCGAAATTGGTCAAAGAATGCCTCAACGTTACGAGCGCTCGGGAACCCACTTGCATCTCTCAAATGGGTATCAAAAAATTATTTTATATTTTTAAACAAATAATTCAACTTTTTCTAAATAGCCTTCATTCAGGGCTGGTCGAACTTGGGCCTTGAATGACCCGAAGTTGAGAAAAAAGGGGCCTAAGAACTACACGCCTTCTCTCGCAATTGGAACCATGTGTACAAATCTCAAATGGAATTTCAAATATGATTTCATCTTTGGAAATGAAGAATTTGTCTTTTCAAAAATCACCTTCATCTAAGGTTAACCAAAATCGACCCTAAAATGATACGAATTTGATCAAAATGGGCCAAAGAATGCATCAACGTTGCGAGAGCTCGAGAACCCACCTATATCTCTCAAATGGGTATAAAAAAATTATTTTATATTTTTAAACCCATAATTCCACTTCTTCCAAATAGCCTTCGTTCGAGGCTAGTCAAACTTGGGCCTAGAATGACCCGAAGTTGAGAAAAAGGGGCCCAAGAACTACACGTCTTCTCCCACAATCAGGACCACGTGTACAACTCTCAAGTGTGTATCCAAATATGATTTCATATTTGCAAATGAAGAATTTTATTTTTCAAAAATCAACTTCATTCGGGGTTAACTAAAATCAACCCCAAAACGATACGAATTTGATCGATATTGGCCAAAGAATGCCTCAACGTTGCGAGAGATCATGAACCCACCTATATCTCTCAAATGGGTATCAAAAATTATTTTATATTTTTAAACCCATAATTACACTTCTTCCAAATAGCCTTCGTTCGAGGCTGGTGAAAACTTGGGCTTAGAATGAATGAAAGTTGAGAAAAAGGGGCCGAAGAACTAGACATTTCCCCCCGCAATGGGACCACGTGTAAAACTCTCAAATGTGTATCCAAATATGATTTCATATTTTGAAATGAAGAATTTTTCTTTTTAAAAATAACCTTCATTCGGGATTAACCAAAATCAACCCTAAAAGAGTAGAAATTTGATCGAAATGGGCAAAAGAATGCCTCAACGTTGCGAGAGCTCGGGAACCCACTTGCATCTCTCAAATTGGTATTAAAAAATTATTTTGTATTTTTAAACCCCTAATTCCACTTCTTCCAAATAACCTTCATTCGAGACTGGTCAAACTTGGGTCTCGAATGACCCGAAGTTGAGAAAAAAAGGGGCCTTAAGAACTACACATGTTCTCCCGCAATCGGGGCCACATGTACAACTCTCAAATGGGTATCCAAATATGATTTCATCTTTGGAAATGAAGAATTTGTCTTTTCAAATATCACATTCATTTGGAGTTAACCTGAATCAACTCTAAAACAATACAAATTTGATCGAAATGGGCCAAAGAATGCCTCAACGTTAGGAGCACTCGAAAACCCACTTGAATCTCTGAAATGGGTATCAAAAAATTATTTTGTATTTTTAAACTCAATATTCCACTTCTTCAAAATAGCCTTCATTCGAGGCTGGTCAAACTTGGGCCTAAAATGACCCGAAGTTGACAAAAAGGGGCCCAAGAACTACAGGTCTTCGCTCACAATCAAGACTATGTGTACAACTCTTAAACGGGTATCCAAATATGATTCATTATTTGCAAATCAAAAAAAAATTCTTTTCAAAAATCACCTTCATTCGAGGTTAACCACAATTAACTCTAAAATTATATGAATTTAATCGAAATGGGCAAAACAATGCCACAACGTTGCGAGATCTTGGGAACCCACCTATATCTCTTAAATGGGTATCAAAAAATTATTTTATATTTTTAAACCCATAATTCGAATTATTCCTAATAGCCTACGTTCGAGCCTGGTCAAACTTGGGCCTAAAATGACCCGAAGTTGATAAAAAGGGGCCCAAGAACTACATGTCTTCCTCGCAATTAGGACCACTTGTACAACTCTCAAATGGTTATGCAAATATGATTTCATATTTAAAAATGAATAATTTTTCTTTTCAAAAATCACCTTCATTCGGTGTTAAACATAATCGACTCTAAAACGATACGAATTTGATAGAAATGGGCTAAAGAATGCCTCAACGTTACGAGCGCTTAGGAACCCACTTGCATCTCTCAAATAGGTATCAAAAAATTATTTTATATTTTTAAACCTATAATTCGATTTTTTCAAAATAGCCTTCATTCCGGGCTGGTCAAACTTGTGCCTAGAATGACCTGAATTTGAAAAAAAGGGGCCCAAGAACTACACGTCTTCGCTCGCAATAGAGACCACATGTACAAATCTCAAATAGGTATCCAAATATGTTTTCCTATTTGCAAATGAATAACTTTTCTTTTCAAAAATCACCTTCATTCGAGATTAACCAGAATCAACCCTAAAACGATACAAATTTGATTGAAATTGGCAAAAGAATGCCTCAACGTTGCGAGAGCTCTGTAACCCACTTGCATCTCTCCAATGGGTATCAAAAAATTAATTTGTATTTTTAAACACATAATTCCACTTCTTCCAAATAGCCTTCGTTCGAGGCTGGTCAAACTTGGGCCTAGAATGACTCGAAGTTGAGAAAATGAAGAATTTTTCTTTTCAAAAATCACCTTCTTTTGGGGTTAACCAGAATCAACCCTAAAATGATATGAATTTGATCGAAATACACAAAATAATGTATCAACGTTACGAGCGCTTGGGAACCCACTTGCATATTTCAAATGGGTATCAAAAAATTATTTTTTATTTTTAAACTCATTATTCCACGTCTTCCAAATAGCCTTTGTTCCAGGCTGGTCATACTTGGGACTAGAATGACCCGAAGTTGAGAAAAAGGGGCCCAATAACTTAAAGTCTTCTCCCACAATTGGGACCACGTGTACAACTCTCAAATGGGTATCCAAATATGATTTCATGTTTGGAAATGAAAAATTTGTCTTTTCAAAAATCAACTTCATTCGGGGTTAACCAAAATCAACCCTAAAACAATACGAATTTGGTCGAAATGGGAAAAATAATGCCTCAACGTTATGAGCACTCGGGAAACCACTTGCATCTTTCAAATGTGTATCAAAAATTATTTTGTATTTTTAAACCCATAATTCCTCTTCTTCCAAAAAGCCTTCATTCGGGGTTGAACAAACTTGGGCCTAGAATGACTTGAAGTTGAGAAAAAGGAGCCCAAGAACTACATGTCTTCGCTCGCAATCAATACCACGTGTACAACTCTCAAATGGTATACAAGTATGATTTCATATTTGCAAATGAAGAATTTTTCTTTTCAAAAATCACTTTCATTCAGGGTTAACCATAATCAACCCTAAAACGATACGACTTAGATCGAAATGGGCAAAAGAATTCCTCAACGTTACGAGCGCTCGGGAACCCACTTAAATCTCTCAAATGAGTATGAAAAAATTATTTTATAATTTTAACTCATAATTCCACTTCTTCCAAATAGCCTTCGTTCGAGGCTGGTCAAACATGGGCCTAGAATGACTCGAAGTTGAGAGAAAGGGGCCCAAGAACTACATGTTTTCTCCCGCAATCGGGACCACATGTACAACTCTCAAAAGTGTATCGAAAGATGATTTTAGCTTTGGAAATGAAGAATTTGTCTTTTGAAAAATCACCTTCATTCGAGGTTAACCATAATTGATCTGAAAATAGAAGGCTGACTTGTTATGCTATGCAAGCACCCTCTACCTCATAAAATAAATCTTAACAAGACCTTGCTTCATGTGTTAAATTATGCAAGATGGTTTATGTGTTAAGTTCTTGGTTCTTCTTGTCAATGTGCATGTGAAGAAAAGTTATTTTAAAAGATGTATTATGTGTTATAAACCAATACACAGCCATAAAAAGTGCAGCAAATAACACATCAAGATCACAACAATACCAAGATGATAAAGGAGTTCACCCCTCTCTGGGCTACGTCTCCTTGAGCCTCCTTCAATGGTCTTGGCTCTATGGGATTAGTTTGTCAAATGTTCTTTTACAAGCTACTGCTCAACTCCAATGGATTTATAGGCTGTACCATTGGGTTCAGAATACACAAAAACCCCAAAAATGACTGTTACAACTCTGAAAATGGACAATGGCTCATCCAACAATGACCTCTTCTACATGTGACCTCCAAGCTTCCCTGAACTTGAATGAGGTAAAAATACCTGTAAAAGTCCTCCAATGGATCTGAAACCTATCCCAAAGTGTTCATAGCATAATAAACAGTCAGAAATGACTATTCAGTCTCAAAAAATGGATATGTGCTCATCTGAGCAATGCCTCAAACAATGAGGGCTTTAAGCTTCATGGAGCTTCCTCAAGCTTCAAATGTTAAAAACCTGCAAATGGGCTCTTCAAATGCCTGTGAAAATGGTTCCAATGGACTCAGGACATCCAAAAACCCCTAGCTGGGCTTTTACAACACTTGATTTGGTCAAAAACTCCAAAAGTTATGGCCTTTGCCATTTTTCCCCTTCAAGCTCTGTTACTGGTTCGCCATTCTGCACCTGTGGAAGAGTGAACCTAGCTCTGAGCGGTTTCGTGCCCAAAACTCAGCACCCACATGCATTCCGAAAATGGTGCCAATTTTTTGAACGGTTAGCGTGACTATAGCCCCCGAGGACGGAGGTGTTGGGCGCATGGGGGGGCATGGGGCCACGTCCCAGCGCAAAATAGGCTACCCGTCTCCTATCTGGACAAGTGGAGGGCGCGTGTTTGCGGGACCGTTTAAAAACCCAATGTAAAATCCACGCCATACATTATAACCGCACCCATTGCAATATATGGTTACAACTATAGTGTTTAAATCGCGCGCCATATATAGTGGTATAACCCGAGGGTTATAATACCAAACCCCCGCGCACTATCCATATGCGTAAACTGTGGGTTATATAAAACCATAGTATTTGTGTTATACAACTGTGCCAATGGTGGGGACTCCACACGGTTGTATAGCATTATAAACAACCACGGGCCAGGGCTAAGCCCTGGCCTGACCCCCCGTCGGATTTCCATAAGTTTTAATTCAAATGATTCGAAACCATATCAAATGCAACGCATAAACTATGGCCCAATGGCTCGGCGGCATTTGTTAAGGTTATATGCTGTGGGGAGAGGTCCCGGAGTCAAACCCCGTGGACCCACAAATATTTTAACGAACCATACAATAACCAAACACCAATACCCGGGTGCCACGTGGCAGCCCTTCATTGGGCCACGTGGCACCTTTTCATTCGCCCACACTATGCCATGTGTCCAATTATAATTCGTCCAACGAACCAAAAACTGCCACGTCAATGCTGCCAACTCATCTGCCATGTCACTAGGCCACGCAGGAGGCTGACGTCAGCATGTGCCACGTGTCACCCATCCAGTGGTGACACGTGTCACTTCAATACTGGTCAAACCGTAAGCTGAAACGTCCATAAATGCATGAAACGTGTCACGCCCAGGAGATTCCACGTGTCCCGTATGGTCCTACCATGTCACTGTACGGATGCCACATCAGTTGTACGACCTGCCACGTCAGTTGTACGACCTGCCTAGTCAGCATCAAAATTTTGCCTGTTTGGCCCGGCGAACAGATCGCGATAACTTCTCCATACGGACTCCCTTTGCGAAAGTAAATATACCGCCAGAATCAGGAGAATGAGACGGACGCAATGGCACCGTTTTCGTCGCATTCCGAGCACTTTGAAAATTGAGCAAATTTTAGACCCCTGGTCCAGATTCTGATCACGCCTTCCCACTAAAAGGCTTTTGGACCCACAAAAGCTTATAATCATCGATCTGAGCTTCAATACTCTTCTTCTTTCAAGTTATATCAACTGATTCTACTTGAAAAGACTTTTCGACAATCACCTGGGTACCTTGACATGCCTTGCTCTGCAACTGGCTATGTCCCTCAACCACTGCTCTCTAGCTGCTACTGACCCACTGTTCTCTCTGCACTTGGAAGACTGCCAGCCTTCCCACTGAGAATCAAGTCCCTCATGTGAACTTCTTTGGCGTCAACAATCCGCTCTCCAATGGCTGCAAATTTGCCTGCGACATCTTGTCACAAGCCAAGAAAACCATCAATCTTGAAAATGAATTATACAAGACTGAAAAATAATGACAGCAAAATCTTTTTGCTCTTCAAGCAACTGTCGCATCTTGTGCTTCATCAAAGCACATGGATTTTTCCTGCATTTTAGTGCACTCGAAATTGACTTACAAGTCATCCAACTCAATCGACTAAACACAAGTCGAAACCATGAACGACAAACATAGTCGTCAAGCAAAAATCGACACAAGTAGAGACTCATGTGAAACATGTTAACCTTCCAAAAATGACAAGTCAACCAACATGATAAACAATCATGTTACAAACATGAATCAATCATGATGAACTATCTTCAAGTTCATTGTTTATGCACTCACGAAATCAAATGCATGTGCATAGCTTCTTCAACTCTCCTTCATGTAGAAACATAGGTACTCAAACCCAAAGCATGTGGGTACTAAAGAGATGAAAATGAACAGTATATGTGGCTGTAATAAAATGGACAGCATACCCCTCTTTTACATGTTCTTGACGAGGTGGTACAACACAAGTATGCAGTCAAAAGAAATTGCATTCACGTGCAAACTTGCCTCTACCAAAATATGACAAACTGCTGCAACTTGTCAACTTCAACAAAAGTGAATAGCTAAGGCTGAAATGTGCATCTATACAGAAAAAATGCAAGCCTTACTTACGCAAGAAATCAATCCATTTCTTACCAAGCCAACTCAATGGTGAATCCTTCTGCTGAAAGTGGTCTTCTTGTGAATCATCTTGACTCACATCAATGATGGAATCTCCTCTTCCATTCCTGTCAATCTTTTCATCCAAATGCTTCTTGTGCCGGGGATGCGAGTTTGGATGCAATGTCCAACATTGGTCAATGAGATGACCCCTCTTCTGACAATGACTGCAAATCTTTTTCATTTTCTCTTCATGTTGCCTTTGCTTGGAAAGTTTCCTGAAAGTGGACTTTCTTTTCCAACACTTTGAAACACGATGGTTATATAAACCACAAAATGTACATGTTCTTTTTCCATTGTTACATGCAGATTTATTATGCTTAACATAATCAAAAGCAACTAAGTTATAGGCAGATTTATACCTTGAACATTCACCTTTATCGCCGCTTTGAGGAGGTGAATTGGCAGAGTCACAAGCTCTCTTTTGAAGACTAACAAATCTTCTCTTTTCCTCATGGATGTCACAACCTTTTTGTTGCACACCTTTGCATTCATATTGAA
>JASDQU010103491.1:59111-108776 GCA_032191745.1 Picea mariana | reverse complement strand
ATTTTTCTTCTAGTCTCAACTCCTGCATCTTTGTTTCCAATAATCTAATCTGAAGGATGATTCTTCTGTACTCGTTTGCTAGGTGTCTTTGGAGATACTTTCTGAACTTGCTCTTCTACTTCTATCGGATTCTCTTCATCTTCATCTTCCTCTTCTACTTCTTTTTCATCTTCTTCTTCGAAAGGTTGCTCCATTGATTTGTTTTCTTCTTCCTTTGATTATGGTATGCCTATTTCATCAATTGCTACGTTGATGCTTTCCACAACTTTGTTCAATCTTATATTGTAACACTTGTATGCTTTCCTTGTACTTGAGTAACCAACAAGTATTCATTTGTCCACGCGAGAGTCAAACTTTCCCATTCTGCCATCTCTTTTGATGTAGCATTTTCTTCCAAAAACTCTGAAATGCTTCACATTTGTTGGTCTTCCTTTCCATAGCTCGTAGGGAGTTTTATCAGTGTTGTTTCTGAGCATTACTCTGTTTTGAATGTGAATTGTTGTATGCACTGCCTCTGTCCAAAATATATTTTTCAATTTGGAATCCATTAGCATTTTTCGAGCCATTTATTGTATTGTCCTGTTCTTTCTTTCATCAACTTCATTCTGTTGAGGTGTCCTAGCAACAGAGAATTGTCTTTTTATTCCATGACTGCTACAGTAGTCCATAAATTCCTTTGAAGTGAACTCTTCTCCATTATCAGATCTCAAACATTTTATTCTTGAATCCATCTCATTTCCAACCATTTCCTTGTAGATCTTGAAGTTTTCAAAAGCTTCTGACTTGTTCTTGAGAAAGCAAATTGCAGTCATTCTTGTATAATCATCAACTAATAACATAAAGTATTTTTCACCTTTTAAGCCCTTTGTTGCAGTTGGTCCAACTATATCAGTGTGCACAATTTCAAGTGGTCTTGTTGTTGAATATTCCTTTGATTTGAACCTAGTCTTTGTTTTCTTTCCTTGTTGACAATGCTTGCATAAAGTGTTGGTTGGTTTCGTGATCTGGGGCATTTCTCTCACTGCTTCTATTTTGTTGACTTTGAAAAGGTTATCAAAATGAATGTGACCCATTCTTCTATTCCATAGCCAACTTTCATCTTCCTTTCCTAGACAACACTTTTCATTTCCAATTTCACTTAACACATATATGTTGTTTGAAGTTCTTGCAGTTGTACCGACCAATTTCCCTGAACCTTCTTTTCTTATCTCACACTTTTATGAATCAAAAGTAAGTTTATGACCTTGGTCACATATTTGACTCACACTTAGAAGATTATGTTTCATATCTTCTACCAGTAGAACATTTTGTGCATTTTCATTCTTGTTCCCAATTCGGACTATGCCTTCTCCAATGATTTTGGATGAATTATCATTTCCGAAGGAGACTGGTCCATTTTTTTCTTTCCGTAATGTAAGAAATTTGTCTTTATCACCTATCATGTTTTTTGAACATCCACTGTCAACATACCAACCGTGTTTCTTCTGCTTAGCTTGTAGAGCGACTATGCATTCTTCATTGTTATATTGATCTTGCTTTCTTATCCATGTCGTTTTCTGAGGTTCTTGTTTGTGACTGTTGTTATTCTGTTGAGGTTCTTTAGGGGGGACTGTCATTTTGCAATCCTTGGCCATGTGTCTAAAATTGTTACATTTGTAACATTCCACTTCAGTGCTCAAAAATTCAAACATGTTGTAACTTCTTCTTTGTGTGTCACTAGGTCTCCTTGAATAATCCCTTTGTGTATAACTCTCAAAGTTGTTACTGTTCCTGTTGTTAGCTCTGCAATTCNTTTATGTCCAAAATTATTACATGCATAACATAAACCAAAAAATATAGTTTGATACCTGAGAGTTGAAGATCTTCTTAAAGGAGGTGCTCTTATGAATCCTTCTTCTTCTTGAGGCCTATCTGTCTCTTGTTGATTATGAAATCTGAATCTTCTTGGTGGAGGAGTGTCCCTGTAATCTTTCTTGTATATCTTCCTATCTTCTTTGATTGTTTCTGCATAGCTCTTTGGATTTGTTTCTTGTTCTATTGTTTTTGAGCTTGATCCCTTTTCTGTCTGATTGTATCCAAGTCCGGATTTGTCAAGATGAGATTTTTTACTGCTGATAATGTCATTCAGAAATTTTGAGCTATTCTGCATATTTTTCTTTTGAATATACTTTCTTAGTGTGACAACCTCTGCTTCCAAGTTTCCAATGATCTTGACATTTTCTTCTAGTTGTTCTTTGAGTGCTTCTTCAATTATTTTATCTTCTTCTATTTGAACCTTCAATTTTGTGATCATTTTTTCTAGTTCTCGAGTGTCCTTTTTCTTGTCTAGTTCTGCTTGCAATTTCTTGTTTTTCTTCTTTTCTCTTCTGATAACTTCTATGGCACACATTAATTCTTCTCGATAGTCAACTTTTGCCTCTTCAATTTCTTCTTCGACTTCTTCACATTCTTCTTCGGCTTCTTCATATTCTTCTTCAGAGTCTTCTTTGTCAGAGTCTTTTACTGCCATGCATAGAACTCTTCATGTCTCATTGTCACTGACTTCATCTTCATCTGATGATGAGATGTCTTCTTTGGTGTATAAGCTTTTCTTGAAAACTTTCTTTGTAGTTCTTTTGCCTTTATATGTGTGTTTTCCTTTTGAGTAACCTTCATCATTTCTCTTTTTCTTATGAGTACATTTGTTAGCAAAATGACCAATACCATTACAATTAAAACAAATTAAAGGGAGCTTACCTCTATACCTACCGTCGGTTCCCTTGTTCGGTCTTTTGACAAAGTTGGCCACTTCTTCATCATCTTCTGAGGCGTCACTATTGCTGCTATATTATTCTTGTTCCTTTTTCTTTTGCTTTGATCTTTTGGATGCCTTGAAGGCTGCTTCTTTTACATCTGGATTTTGCTGCTCAGTTCTCATTTCATATGCTATGAAGATTCCATGCAGTTTGTCCATTCTTATTGAGTCCAGATCCAATCTTTCTTCTAGTGTTGATATCTTAAGGTTGAATCTCATACGAAGAGATCTTAGTATCTTTTGAACAATTACAGATTCTCCAATTTCTTCTCCCAATCCTATGATTGCATTCACTGTTTCATCGACTCATAAGAAGTAGGTTGCGATATCTTCATCTTCCTTCATTTTGGGTTGTTCGAACTGACCTCTGTAAGTTTGAAGCTTTGCTGCTTTGACTTTTGTATCTCCTTCATAAATATTTTGAAGCTTGTCCCAAATCTCTTTAGCGGATTTACAGTGTGCAACTTTGGTGAATACTGTATCACTGAGACCATTCAAAAGTGCATTTGTGGCTTTGGAATTATTCTCACCGAGTTTTACTACTTTGTCATTTGTTGGTGGAACTATTGGTGTTGTGTATCCATCTACAATTGATTTCCAAACTTGAAATCCATGTGCCTGTATATATGTCACCATCCTTATGCTCCAAAAAGCATACTTTTGTCCATCAAACTATGGTATTCCATTTTTATATGAGTTGGTACTCTCCATGATCTACCTTTCAGTGGTTAAAATGATTTCTAAAGGAACCTGCTTTGATCCCAATTGTTGGATTACTGAGAGGGGGGGTGAATCAGTAATAGAGCAATTTAATCCTTTTTAACCATATAATCCAAGTGTTATATCAATGAAGCATTATCATCCAATAACTACAGAGTAAATAAGCAATGAACAAATGAACAAACATACACATACATATTACAAAAGTGTTTTACGTGGAAACCCAAATCGAGAGAAAACCACAGAATGTTTTTTCTGATATGTCTTGAAGAATTACATTCATTGGAAGCACCAACTTCCTTTGTTTTCCAGTTGCAACTAAAAGGTGGCTCCAACCCTCTATTTTCTCAAGTTACAACCTGAGGGAAGCTCCAAGTCCCCAATTCTCTAGCTACAAGTCCAAGTCCTGCCACCCTGAAGTAGAAGTAGAATGATGGAACCACTGTCAACCTGTCATTATGATATATATCGTTGTAAGCATGTACTAATAAATCTGAACCATGCATCAACCATGCATCAACCTGTAATCAACCTGTACCATAAACAAGTGCATCAACCATGCACCAACCTATACCAAATAACATGTAATAAACATGTACCATAAACAAGTGCATCCAACCATGTACCAAGTATGTACCAATCATGTGTCAACTACTCATCGACTATGACTTATCAATATGTACTAACATCATCAAATATACACCTCATGTATGTGCCAACTCATCAACTATTTGTCTCAACCATGTACTCAACATGTACCTCAACCAAAAGTCCTCATCAATTTCATCATCCAAATCTGATTTGTAGCTCTGTAATAGACCTAGTGTATATGATCAAATTCCTGTAATGTATAAAGATCTGAAACTGATACAAAATGTTCTTCAATGTGTTTTATGCAATTCTTCCTGGTGTCACTACTTGAAACCTCTCAGAAAAGGAGTTATAGCAAAAATGGCATACCTTGTTGAATTCTGGCTTATTCTAGAGAGTGACCTTGTAGAGAGTGCCCCGCATGGAATATTAGTTGAATTGATATGAAACTATTACACAGCATACTACAGACTGTACCCTAACCAACACATTTGGTTTCATTGAATTTGGATCTGTTATGAAGAATTTATGATGTTTTTACTCGAAACACTTGTTTTTTACTAGTTTCAGGACTAGCCACCAACCCTATTTTCCACGGAGTGTAACTCCAAAAATACGATTACCCACAAGATAAAAATTTTACCACAGATACTTGGATATGTTTTCTCAATGGAATATCAATTTCACAGTTTGAATCATTATAGAAAAAAAATTTATAGTGAAAATGGTGATATGACCTGTAAATAACATACCTTAGAAAGCACCATCAAAAGAATTTATCCTTCTTTGCATTTCAGCCTTCTTTTATTCACCTTCCCTCAGAATTTCAGCTTAGATATCCTTGGTTACCTCAGAAACCTATAGATATTCAATATTCTCAAATGTGATTAAAATGAGAGAGCCTTGCCTCTTATTTATATCTCCAAGTAGCTTCCTTAAAAACATCTTCTAGGTCACTTGGCTCCGCTTTCCTTATTTTAGGGTTAACCCACTTCTTATTTCTCCATTAAATTTATTATTGAAATAATTTATTTTGTATTCTCTTTGAATTATAATACACTCATTATTCACTTTTTTATTTACCTTTTAAAATCTCTTAAACCACTTTGACTACTTTGACCTTTTGGGGCTTCTAGATGACATATGAGGGTCCTCCAACTTCGTAAGGCCATAACTCTCAAACCGTGAGGAGTTATGTGACGTTCCACATACCACCAGAAATGGAATGACATGTACTATCCATATAGAATAGTATTATATGAAAATATATCATAACTCATACCGTTATCCATCAAACAAACTTGGGTCCATTACCCAAACCTGGGGTCTCCAACTTCTCATGGCCATAACTCTCTAACCGCGAGGAGTTATGTGACGTTCCACATACCACCGGAAATGGAATGACAAGCACTATCCATCTAGGATCTCATCATTCCACAATTAAGCATGGGTTCTCTTACTCCGCAAAGCGTCTTCCCGTGAGGGATTTCACCATAAGGGGACCACTTTGGAGTTCATCCATCTTTACTTCTTATCAACCATGAAAAAACAATAATGAGTCATCTTTACATCAAACAATCTTGGGTACATTATCCAAACCTTTGTGTTGCGAGGCTTTCTTCAAGGGTTGACATCAATGACAACCAACCTTAATCAACAGCTTCCACTTATTTACCGCTTGGAACAATAGAACTCCTTGTCATATACATCAATGTTACTCCATGGAATAACTCCAAATGATAGCAAAGTGGTCCCCCCTTGCATCAATATTTCTCCCATAGCATACCCACTACATCAATTTATATTTCAAACTACTTTTATAAATTAGGTAGTGTTAGGACTGGGGCTTGACTAATCTTTTGTTTTAGTTCTTCAAATATTTTCCATTGATTCTTACTCCATTTGAAACTCTTACCACTAGTTGTTATAGAATGAAATGATACTACCATAACTAAAAATGATGCTATGAACTTTCTTAACTTATGGGAATCTCCCACAAAAATCCTAACTTCTATGACATTAGTAGGAGCGGGCCATTTAAGGATGGCCTCTATCTTTATAGGATCAATATTCAACTCACCTCCACCAATCACATGCTCCAAGTACCAAATCACACTTCTTTTTTATTATTAGCAGTTGATGTTTCCTTAGTGTCTCTAACAATTTATTCACATGTAATATGTGCTCCTCCCAAGTACAACTATAGATCAAAATGTTGTCTAAATAAACTATGATATATGAATCTAAGAATAGATGCAACACATCATTAATTAAGCATATAAAAGTAGCTAAAGGATTACGCAATCCCAAAGGAATTACTAACCACTCATAAATACCTTGATTCATCTTGAAGGAAATATTCCAAGTGTTTTATTTCTTGATCTAGACTTAATGATATCCAGATTTTAAGTCCAACTTGGAAGTACTTTGCATGTTTCGAATGATCGATTAAGTCATTGATTTGGGACAAAGGGTATTGATTCTTGAGAGGTGATATTGTTTAGATATCTATAGTCAATGTTCATTCTCTAGGTCCCATCCTTCTTTTCTACCAAAATGACCAAGGAATTGCATAGTGAGGAACTTAGTCTTCTAACTCCCTTCCCCAATAATTCTCGCAACTACTTCTTCATTTCATCTAACTCTAATATGGATTGTATGTATAGTCTTGTATTTGGTAAAGGAAAGTCTAGAAGTATTAACCGTATCTCGTGCTCCACTTCCTTCTTGGGTGGTATTCCTTTTGGATCTTGGAACACTTCTATATATGCATGCAAAAAATATTTCAATTAGCACTTCTATACTTTCGTGTATCCTTCAATGGATGCCTTCACAACTATAGAATTAGTGTCTTTATAGTTTTATCTCAAGAAAATAAATACAAACTTCTTGGTTGAGTTGATTATATCTTAGCTTGGTATGCACTCACCAAAAAGATATTATACTTCCCCTTGCATGCAGTAATGATAAAAATTCACCATCATTGATTAAGTGATACTAGATGGCCCTTCTCATGAAGATAGTGTCTTTCCTATACATATAAAGACTGTAAAATGTTGCATCATAGACATCAAGAGCTACTACATCAACTTATATTTCATCAATAAACTTTTTTTATAGTAAATATAAGCTTACAATGTTAACACGGTTGCGAATATAGCAACAAATTTATAAGTTTTTCATTGAGATTCCTTAAAGATTCACATAAGATTCCTTAAAAAAGGACAAAGTTGAAGATTTTTTCATTGTGAATTGTTTTAAAATAACTTGTTTTATAAATTTTTTTTATTAAAAAAAAAATTAATAATTAAATTATTTGCAATTATATGTATTTTTGAAACTTGTGAATTTTGTTATTTTTCAAATCTTCCAAAAGAAAATTTGAATTTTTTTTTTTTTTAAGTAGTTTTAAAAAGCTTTTGTAAGCCAATTTTTATCTTATTTTATATACTTTAAGTCTTTTGTATGTACTTAAGTCTTTTGTGTGTCTTTCTAAGGATAAACTCAAAAAATATAAACAAATTAAAAGCTTATGTTCTTTAATAAGGGTAATAATAGATGCAAAAAATTATGTGTGTGGGGGTTGAATGCCCCTTAACTTTAACCAAAACATATCATATGCAATATTTTTTTGAAATCTTATAAATTATCGTGAAAGCTTAATTATATAATAACCATATTATATATTTGAGAAAGATAATAAATAACATGAAAATATAAAGAGAGATAAATTTCATTAAAATATGTATTTTAAAATATGAATGTATCTTATTATGTTTTTTGCTCGCGCTAGGGCTACAGGTCGCTTCAGCATGCCCCTGAGGCCTCTGCGCCCTCTCGTTCGAACTGTGACGCCCTTTCAGACCATAGAAGCTCCTGGAGATCTCGATCCACCCCCAGAGGTACTCGCTTTCAGAACCATGATTGCATCTGGTCCAAAGCGTCCGCCCACAGGGACCCAGCAAAAGTTCGTAAGGAAAATGGAATCAATCCCCATAGTGGCCCTACCAGAAGAAGAAACATGTAAAGCGGCCTTGAACCTAGCCGAGAGAGGTCTCATAGGTCAGTTTACGGGCCTCTGGCCTTCTCCCAAATCGGTGGAAGAGTGGACTCAAAGGAACTGGAAGCCATTGATCAAAGAGGGAGTCAAGAGCTTCTTTGTAGGAAAGGGTTTCTTTGTGTTCATCTTCGAGAACCCGGATGACAGAGGAGTAATCTTCAGAAATGGGCCATACTTTATGGGTCCTCAAGGTCTTTATCTAAACAAATGGACTCCTGATTTCAACCCCACCCAAGACGTTCCCTCTGTTGTTCTGATCTGGGTAAGGCTCCCTCATCTACCTCTCCACTGCTGGAATCAAAAATCCTTTCAGATTATTGGTAACGCGTTGGGAAAATACATAGACCATGCTGCAAGAAAGGATCAATATTCATGCGCTCGTATCTGCGTAAAAGTGGATTTAGAAGAGGGGCTTCCGGAAGCGATCAATCTCACCATAGTGGGGTGGACGCATGTCCAGGAGTTGGATTACGAACAGCTACCTTTTAAATGCAGACATTGTCATGGGCACGGACACTTTGCAAAGCATTGCAAGAAGAAAGCTGAGGAACTAGTAGATAAACAAAATGGGGAACAATGGACCCTAGTCCAGAAACATGCAAACACAAAAAAAGGCAAAGGTAAAGGCCATATGACCGGAGGTCCCAGCAGCTCCAGAAATGGCCAAGAAATGGAAGCAACTCCAAATGGGACAAAAAGTGCTCAGCTCAATCAAGCAAAACTAACCGAGGAGAATGAGGAACAGGCAGACGCACCACCTTCAAACAAAGAGGGAGGGGAAGCAAAACAAAATGAATTCAATCAAGGCAGCCCCTCCAACCCTTCATACGCAGAAATTGCTAAGAAAAAACCAGAGGAAAGCTCAGGTTCTTCAAAGGATGAAACCTATGAGCGACCTTCGAAAAAGGCAGGAAGGAAATCCCGTAAAGAAAAGAGGGAGGAAGAGGCGGAAAGGTACAAAACACAAGGAAGTCAGTCTACAATAGAAATGTCTATTGGGTGAAATATCAGATAAAGGCCTTCCAAGGGAGGTCCCATTCCCCCCCTCTCAAGTAAATAATGAAACTCGTCTCTTGGAACTGTAAAGGACTGGGGAATCCCTCCAAAATAGAAGCAGTCAAGGACCTTTTGAAAGCAGATCCCTTAGACATTATCATGCTCCAAGAGACCAAAATAGAAGGGAAATCCCTTCTAGAGATCGGTATATCAAAGTGGAACAAAAGATCAGGCAAAGCAGTCAGCTCAAGGGGGACCTCCGGAGGGCTGGAAACTCTTTGGACCGAAGACATATTTCACCTGAACAAGCATTATGAAACCCAGCATTGGATTTTCACAGAACTGAAGCACAACACAAGTAAGTTGTCTATCTCTCTTTTCAATCTGTATGTACCTGTAGCATACGCTGAAAAACGAGAATGTTGGAACTCACTATCGACCTATTTAGAGGAGAACTCTCCCAGCAACATCATCATAGCTGGGGACCTTAACATTGTTAGGAAAACAAAAGAGAAGAGGGGAGGATCCAACAACAGCGACCCCATGCTGAGCAAGGTTGAGGAGATCACGTAGTCTTGGGACCTTTTAGACTTCAACCCCGTTCAAGGCATGTATAGCTGGACCAATAACAGGGTGGGACCTAACCATATTTCTGCTTGTTTAGACCGATTTCTGGTGCAAAGCTCCATAATGATGAGAAAAAACATCATTATCACCAAAATTCTGCCAAAACTTACCTCAGGCCATAAGCCAATACAGTTGCTCCTGGAAGAAGAAGAAGACCTGGACCCTATTCCGTTCCGATTCAGCCCTTTATGGATTGAGAGAGATGGTTTTTTAGAGACAGTAAAAGCAACATGGGCCAATTCCGTCTCTGGATCTTCAAGCTATGTTTGGGAGCAAAAGATGAAAGCCACAAAACTAGCCTTGAAGGACTGGATAAAGAAACCATCCCCTACCCCCATCGATCAAAGAAGAGAAGCAGTGTAGTCACTGCAAACCCTGCAAACAGTTATGGAAAGCAAAGAAATTACAACAGAGATGCTAGAAAAAGAAATAAAAGTGCAACGAACCACATATCAATCTTTTCGAAGGGAGGAAGAATACTGGAGACTTAAATCCAAAAGTCTCTGGTTGAAGGCTGGGGACAGGAACACATCCTATTTTCATCGGCAATACAGAGCGAGACTGTCTAGGAACCATATAGCAGAAATAAAAATAGTGGATGGCCAAGTATGAAAAGGTTTCAACCAAGTCAAAGCGGCAGTAGAATCCCATTTCATGAATTTATACAAAGAAGACATTCAAAGTAATGACGAGGAAGTTGTTGACCTTCTCTCCAATATCCCCTCCCTCATCAGTCCAGAAGACAATGAATTACTCTGTAGACCAACTACTGAGGAAGAAATCATTAACATAATCTGGTCCATGGAGGCAGATAAGGCACTTGGGCCTGATGGATTTACAATCCACTTTTACAAATCTTGATGGCATATTATCAAAGATGATCTCCCCAAAATGATAAGCGGGTGCATGAAAAAAGCGAAGGTTGGTGGAGGAACCAACTCCACATATCTCGCATTAATCCCTAAAGACTCCAACCCTGAAACATTTGCAAGATTCAGGCCCATTTCGCTGTGTAATGCATCATACAAGATCTTGGCTAAATTATTAGCAAACCGGATCAAGTCGTTGCTAAAAAGACTGATCTCCAGCTCTCAAGGCGGATTTGTCGAGGGCAGGCATATACTGGATAATGTAATTCAAATTCAGGAGATTATACACACAAGCATACAGCGGAAGGAGAAAGGAATGCTGATAAAATTAGATATGGCGAATGCATTTAACAGAGTCAATCGCTCGTTCCTGTGCAAGGTTCTCCACGCCTTTGGCTTCTCGTCTCACTTTGTTCAGATTATTAAAGCCTGCATTGACAAACCATGGGTCGCCCCTATAGTCAACGGTCGTCCATCAAAAATTTTCCAAGCCCAAAGAGGCATCAGGCAGGGATGCCCTCTCTCCCCCTTCATGTACATAATAATGGCGGACTCCCTCAGTCATAAGCTAATTGCAGAAAGGATAGCTAGCAACATACCATGCCTCAAATCATCCAACGAAGCAAAACCTTTAAACCACGCGCTCTTTGCAGATGACTCCCTTCTTCTCGGGGGAGCCTCCATAAGAATAGCCAAAGAATTCGACTCGGTTCTAAGAAATTATTGCAGAACCACGGGAGCTCTAGTTAATGAGAGAAAAAGTGAAGTTTTCAGCTGGAATTTAAGCCAGCCCGAACTCACAGGTATCACTGCCATCCTCGGGTTCAAAGGTCACGCTAATTGGGATAGGATTAAATATCTTGGTCTTCCTATCATCTCTGGTGGCAATAAAAGATCGCTCTGGAGCGATATCACATCTAAAATCAAAACCAAAATCATTGCGTGGGGAGGCTACTGGTTGACTAAGGGAGGCAAAGTCATTTTAATTAAATCTGTGTTGTCTGCGCTTCCTATATACCAGGCAGCTTTCCTCCTAGCACCTCGATCTGTGACGGAGCAGATCTCTAAGCTCCTCAGAGATTTCTTGTGGCAGGGAGGGAAGGGCAATGAGAATAAAATTCATCTAGTGAACTAGGACTTGGTTAAAAAACCCACGGCAGAGGACGGATTGCAAATCAGGGACCCTACACTCGCCAATCTAGCGTTAGGAGGAAAGATATTGTGGACTTTGATTCATGAACCCGCACATTCGGTGAGTGCTACTCTACGAGCTAAATACGGGGTCAATAACTCTCTCAGCAACCTTCAATGTGATAGCTCAGATAATTGTACGCAGGTGTGGAAATTGTGTTTCAAAAGCAGCAAGTTTTTCAATAGCTCGGTCTACAGAATCCCTGGAAACGGCAAATGTACGTTCTTGTGGAAGGATAGCATCATGGGGAGAGAACCTTTGGCTGAAAACGGTGACATAGCAGATCTCAGAGACTGGATGGAGAGAGCAGGAGTAAACAGACTATATGATCTATCGAAATGGGATCAGCGTGGAGACTGGGCAGGATGGGATTTCCACGGAGTACCACCTCGATTATCTATGCAGCAAACCATGCTCGAAGATTTGCTGGAGGACGCCGCCCCTGTCAACAGAACCATGAAAGACAGATGGGGATGGGGCCAGACAGGTGTATACACCACAGCGGCAGGATATAGAGCCTTGCAGGCATCAATAAACAGTAGCCAAACCCCGGCCTTTTGGAAAAGCGTCTGGGACCCCCTAGCCATACCAAAAGTGAATTTCTTCTTCTGGACCCTGGTGCACAATAAACTTCTTATAGGAGATAATTTGGAGAAAAGGAACATAGTGGGGCCACACAGATGCACTTTATGTTGTAATAATTTCAAAACAGCACAGCACCTTTTCATGAACTGCACTTTTGCCAAAGAGGTTTGGGGTCTCTTTCTTCAGGATTTTCAGATTACAATTCCTCCTCAGAATTCTATTGCGGAATTATTCGCATCCTGGAGTCTTATCTACCCGCAGCGAATTCCCACTAAATCTTTTTGGAGCAAAATATGGATAGTTATTCCCAAATATGTTTGCTGGCAGCTTTGGCTGACACGCAATCAGTTGATATTCAAAGAAGAGCGGCACTCTCCGTTACAAGTTGCTACAAAAGCTAAATCCTTCCTTTTGGAAGCGGCCCAACAGCAGTATGTTAAAGAGGCCCCGTCGTTACTGCCCGAGGAAAAGAGGTGGCTAAGCCCTCTTGTGCCACTTCCGAGTAAGCAACTCCTTTCCCCAAAAACAATCAATATGGAATGGCGAATAAGAGATGATGATGACAAATTCTAGTCATGGTGGAGGTCAAAAAATTTAACCACAATTTTCTTCGATGGGGCGTCCAAAGGAAACCCCAGTGCAGCCGACGCTGGGGGGGGTCATCTACTCCCCGAATGGGTCTTCAAAAGATTGTTTCTGTTGGGGATTAGGTCAGAAATCCAACAATCAAGCTGAGATACTAGGACTTACCAAAGCTTGCCTTATCGCCAGAGAAAAAGGAGCCAAAGACCTTCAAGTTTTTGGAGACTTAGAGATAACAATAAAAAACTTAAACACGGAGGCACGGTTCAGCAACGCCAGTTTAAACAAAGTCTTGGACAGACTAAAGAGAGTCCTCCTAGACTTCAATTCATGCAAGTTTTACCATATCTTAAGAAAGTCAAACAGTGAAGCTGACTAGATGGCGAACAAAGGCAGTACACTCATGAAAGGATTGCTAATTGTAAACAACGAAAGTTACATTCAAATTCACTGAAAATGCTGAAAACTAAAAGCAGCTTAAATATTGCAATGTAACACGGGCTGCCTCGGCAAAGACCCATTTTCTCTCCAGATAAATAAATCCCATACCCATTTTAGTTATAAAAAAAAATATGAATGTATCTTGTTGGGTACATGCTCATCTACATAGTTAGTGACATACTTGTGTTTTATGAATCACATGCAGACATTTTTGCATGCACCATACATTCATTTTAGGAGATGCATGCAAACACTTTTTCATGCAGCATGCATGTATCTTAGGAGCCACATGTAGACACTTTTGCATGCATCTTAAGAGTCGCATGCAGACACCCTTGCATGCAGCATGCATGCATCTAATGAGCCACATGCAGCATGCATACATCTGAGGAGCCACATGCAGACACACTTGCATGCAACATGCATGCATATTAGGAGATTTTTTCTATTGTGGAATGCATGATGACTTCATGTAGAGTTCTCACTTGAGTTTAAACCGAATATTTGACCTTTTTCTTATTATTATCAACTTTTGACTTTAGTTAATTGTTGCAAGTGGGAGAGGTTGTTTTTCTACTTGAGCATGCACATGGAAATCCCAACTTAGTGCACATTACTCCTCATGTGGAGAGTCTTGTATCTTGTTGGGTACATGCTCATCTACATAGTTAGTGACATACTTGTGTTTTATGAATCACATGCAGACATTTTTGCATGCACCATACATTCATTTTAGGAGATGCATGCAAACACTTTTTCATGCAGCATGCATGTATCTTAGGAGCCACATGTAGACACTTTTGCATGCATCTTAAGAGTCGCATGCAGACACCCTTGCATGCAGCATGCATGCATCTAATGAGCCACATGCAGCATGCATACATCTGAGGAGCCACATGCAGACACACTTGCATGCAACATGCATGCATATTAGGAGATTTTTTCTATTGTGGAATGCATGATGACTTCATGTAGAGTTCTCACTTGAGTTTAAACCGAATATTTGACCTTTTTCTTATTATTATCAACTTTTGACTTTAGTTAATTGTTGCAAGTGGGAGAGGTTGTTTTTCTACTTGAGCATGCACATGGAAATCCCAACTTAGTGCACATTACTCCTCATGTGGAGAGTCTTATATAGTGTACTCATTATCAAGGATTAATACATGGTGATTAGAGTTGGTTTCTTAGTCTCTTATGTGTGAAGATTGATTCTATTTTTCTCTCTCCTCTCTCCCTTTTTTAATTAGCTAGTGTGGTATTTCCTTCTCACAATTAGGTCTTGGATTGTGGTTTAATCCTACATGGTATCAGATCCATTATTATGAGGGAGTATTCACTTTTATTGCAAGTTTATAGATCAAATTGGACAACCCATAGAGAACTATAGATCATCCATTTTCTTCATTGATCTTGACACGCTTCAACTACTTGAGTGGAAGCCCAAGATAGAGCTTCTACTTCGAAGCAAGGGTTTGTATAGGGTCGCCATTGGGACTGAGGTCGAGCCTACTTCAGCCATAGAGAAATCAAAATAATTCAACAGAATGGATGAATCCTACAAGATATTGTTCTTGATCATCTCTCTGGATCTCCTCTTTCATGTCGATACTCGCAAGAATCCTAACGATATTTGGACAAAGTTGAAGGATTTGTTAGGTAAGCAAGACAATCGAAGAGGTCATAAGTTGGAGAATGATATAAATGCATTGAATCCATGATATTTTGAGACCCTAGTACAGGAATACTTATGTAAGTTTAAAACTTTTCTTTCTCATGTTAAGGCTTGTTGAATTGATAAGAAAGATGAATAGTTAATCTTTTCAATTCTAACCAAACTAGGACCAGAGTATTATTTCTACACTTCTTCTTTTCATACTACCAGGTTATCTATGGGGTATACATGGAAGATTCCATCCATGTATGAGTTCATGGAGTCACTTATCCATGAGCATACAAAGCTCATCTAGATAGGAGCACTCAAGAATTCCAATCACTGTGCGCTTACAACTCAAGAAAGTTCAAAGAACAATAAGTGGATGAACAAGGGTAAGAAGTGTTAGTTTCTCATGGCATTTAGGTTAAGCATGAAGTTCATTTCATTTTAACAATTAATCATAACCATAAATGCTGCAGCAACTAAGATCACATGAAGAAGCACCATGCACAAGAACACAAGACATATCCTGGGAAACCCTTTTCAAACAAGGGAGAAAATCCCAGCCAAATCCTTTGCTATAATTTTCAAGAGAAAGACCTTTTCACCACCAAGAAGATCCTAGCACACAAGAGGGTGCACAAAACCTAGAAACCCTAGCACCCAAGAGAGGTGTGCAACTTTGACCAAGAAATGTTCTTTCTGAAATTTCCAAAACTTGTGAGTGTGTGTCTACAAATGAAATATTTCATCTTACTTATATTAGACTTATCCTATCAACTGAAGTGTCTATTGGCACAATAGGACCGACCTCACTTAGACATATTAATTGTTTATTATTATATTAATTAATATTAATATTAATATTAATTATCTTTTACAGTTTATCTTTAGACACAATAAGATACAGCCGACCTGTACCCTTTACACAATAACTAGGGTTACAGGTAGGTCTGACTCTTGAAAAATACATAGCAAAGGATTTGATACACCCTCTAGTGCTCATCCACTAGGGGCCACATCCATAGGGATGTCATAGACCTGAGTCACTGCATTACACAGATGAGCTAGGTTCTCATGCATGCACTTATGCTCAGCCATAGTCACATCTGCTCTACAGATCTGCTTTCTCGCTGCCACCGACGGGAGGATCATCTGGAGTCTTCACATCAAATCTGTTGTTGTTCATAGGAGGCCATCACATCATCTTCGTTCTTATTCTCATGATGATGTGCCCAACACTTTTCAGGATTTCTCTAACTCAACAGATCGCTCTTACATCGGATAATCATCGAGATTTCTTCTCTCTCACATCATGGAGGAGGTCATATACTTTCCTAGCCCCTATCTCAGGCTGGAACAACGAACCCTTTATTAGGGGCTTTCTCTCAAGTTTGTAAGTTGAGAGTAAGACTTCACATAGTTGTTATATTCCACATCTCACAGGTTTATAGACTCAAGGATGTCTCCTATAGCTGCAATCATTAACACTCCCTATCAGCTAGGGAATCATTCTCCATAAAGCCTAGTCTCATGCCGATGTACTCTGAGTTTTGTTTTTGGCTAAGGTCATCCATACTCCCTCTTAATCTAGGAAGGATTTCTTCAAGTCTGCTTAGGTGTAGGAAGGTATTGCAAGCATACCATCTTTCTTCTCTATCATATCTCTTATATGAAGGTTGCCTTGAATTTTTAATTCATAATTTGGAAAGAACCATTCACAAGTTGCCTTGAATTGCATAGAAATCCGTCATTATTCTATAAACACCAAATGCTAGATTAAAGTTCTTCTAAGTTTCAGAGAGAAATTCTTGGACATTGGAGTTCAGTGTACTTGTTTCATGGTCTCATAAAGTGTCTATCTTGTTGCTTCTTCAAATGAATAAAACAACTAACATCTCTAATTTCTAAAAAAGGCAATCAATACATTGGAAAGAGATAATTATTTCCTAATGAACATAGTTGTTTAACATGGTGCATATTTAGTTGTAAATTGTGATGCTCAGAATGCCCCAGTAAATATAATTGTATAAGTTTTTTTCACTAAAGAAGTGAAGGCAATCTTTGTGCTTGGTGGTCATCACTTACAGTTTAAACTCATATTTTTTATTTCTTCCTAAAAATAGGTCTATTGCTTAAGAAGTATCAACCTGATATAGTAATTGAAGCAATTCAAACAATTCTTGTTGCACAAGGTATATATTTCTCGCCATTACTCTGAAGTAAAATATCTTTGTATGTGTGGACTTCAATGTTCCTTTTGGTTTTAGTTTTGGATTTTTATTCCATTTCATGGATGCATAATATAAAGATACCAATATTTATGTGTGGAAAGAGTTTGCTATGCTGGGATATTTTTTTTCAATTTTTTTGATAATGGTGCACTCCAATCCAAGTATGTGAATGTTATACCTGCTAGATATAGTATGTACAATGAGCATCCATTGCAGTGTTTCTTCAAGTTGAAGCATTCCTATTTATATAAGAAGAGCATAAACAATGTTTTAAATGGATTTCCATACTACAAGGTGAAACTTTTGACATGTGTAAATGATATTATTTCTTAATATCAAAAAAATTGTATCCAGTGCATTATGTTTGACAGTGAGATGAAGGTATTTGTTAAGGCTAAGGGTAGTCTCCAAAATCCAAGAGTTGGTAACAATCTAAGACTAAGGCTAATATCACTCTCACAAAACAAAGTAGAACAGAGTGAAATAGAGTGAAGAATTGAAGCCAAAATTATTTACATATGGGACTTTGTGGAAAAATATTGTATATGGTTTGAATGACAAAACAATGCCCACAAGAAAATAACATTTATCTCATAATTAGATAATGACATCATACTTATATTTTGGATATGACCAAAGATTTGCAAACAACATTAGGGTATTACATTGCAAAATTTTTTCCATATGTCAAAACTAATTCTCCCAAAATTGCCTTAAACATGTACTTGGCCAAACCATACATACCAAGAACCAAGCCATAATTTTTATTTGACTGAATTATTCTTAACGTTGGCCACTATCATTGTTGTACTTATTTCTTATTCAGGTTGCATGTTGGTCTTTCATGCAATGGCAATAGAACCAAGCCAGAATTTTTAATTGTCTGAATTCTCCTTAACATTGGCCACTATCATTGTTGTATTTAGTTGTTTTACTATCATAATATCGCTACAATCCAAGGACCAAGATCTATAATCAAGTGTCAAGAAGGTGTTGTTATAGGATTATAAATCCTCCTATGGTTTTTACATAAATAATAAGTCCATATTCTAGAAGATTCCAGAGATATTTGTACTTTAGGTGCACCACAAGGGATTAATGTTGAGTAATTCAACTTGGGCACACTCTATGATCATGTCAACAAGGGTCACTTGGTTTCATCCTTTTAAAAGCATGGATGCACATATATCAAAGATAAAAGCATGTTGGTCATAGAAATTAGGGAAATCTGACAATTTTTTGGACATTTCTCCAATTCCATATTAAATAGACCATTGGAAAATGCATTCTAGAGATAAAAATGTTAGGTACATGCATTCCAAAGTCCAGTAATAATCCTCCTGCAAGAGTGACATAATCCTAGATTCTCATAATACTTGTAGATAATTGTAGACTGCAACATTGGTGTTGAATTTAATGCAGCTGCAAGAGACATTCTCCTTGGAGGATGGCTTAAGACCCTAGTTGTGGACTAGAGCCCCCAGTACACTCTTGGGGTTCTTGTTATGGGACCAAGTAGTTAGTGCCATGGAAAAATACTCTTGTGAGGGCCCCCAATAGATGATTGGGATTCTTGGTCTGGGACCAAGAGGCAAAAGACCCTTGTGAGGGCCCCCATTAGATGACTGGGGTTCTTGGTCTGGGACCAAGCAGCAAAAGACCCTTGTGAGGGCCCCTAGTAGTTAACTGGGGTTCTTGGTCCGGGACCAAGAAGTATAAGTCCCTAGATATGTTCTAGGGTAACCATGTCTAAAGCATGGGTTGATCCTTGGTCTTGTATCTTGGTGGTTAAGACCCCAGATTTGTTCTGGGGCAACCTGGTCTTTGATCAAGGAGATCTTGATGTAATCCTAATATATGTTGGCATGTGATCCTCTTCCTCTCTCCTAGGATTGTCCGCAAGACCTATGAGAGATTATGAAGATGAGCATGACCACATGAGGGATGTATCCCATATGCAGTGATGATAAAGTTAATTGGTCACCTTGAAGAAATATATGGACATGTTTTGCCACTAAGAAAACCTCTCCTAAACCCCTTACTTGTTCTTCTCTGAGTTTGAGTTTGATTGGGGTTTGTATTTTTTGTTTTAGGGCTTAATAAGAAAAATGTTGATTAATTTTTAACTATAACATATTAAATTAATATTAATATTAATTAAATATGTTATTTTTAATTATAATTTTATTAGCCCAGCCCTATCCTAAAAGTGTAAATAGAAACCCTTCCCCCCTCACTTTTACTTACACTCACTCTTTCCTTTCTTTTCAAAGTGTGGTGGATTGCTCTATGTGTGGTGCGCCCCCCCCTTGTAACAGTGACACTCGAGCCTCCTTGTGACAGTTCGGTCTCCTTTGACAATCCAGATTTTGGCCCCTTTCTTTGTTGTTGTTGAGTTCTTATGTTGTTTCCTGAGGCCTTGATTGAGGGTTGTTGTATGTTGAAGGTTTCTGTGTGTGAGGGTTATGTTGCCGCCCTCTCCTCCTGTCAGTCCAGTGCTACTAGCCCTCTCCTAAGTGGTTTYCATCCCTCTTTTGTTAGTAGATCTGGAGCATGCTTAGGCCTCGGCCCTACTGCTGGGTAGTTAGGGCTTGAGACAAGACTGTTGTCCTGATTTGAAGCTTCCAAGCCTCCTCCTTCATTGCTGTCATATTTTTCTTTCATATTGTTGGCTGAAATGAGGTTTTGCTTACAGTATTTCTATTGGGGTTTGCTTGTTGTTGTGTGAGGTGTTCTACGGTGGCATATCGGTTCTCTTTCTCATTGACAAGAGATCTAACCCTTTGAGGTAGATCCATGACTCTCAGACTTATCTGAGCATAACAATAGTGGCATACCATCCCTTGTATGTGTCGTTCTCTTCTTCAGTGCACAGAGGTAAGTCTTCAAGAGGTAAGTTGCTAATTCAGTTTTATTTTATTGTTTATGTACTGATCTATTGATTAGCATACTCAGGAATAAGTCCTATGGTTCAGATCTAATTGCTAAGAAGCATTTCTATGGATCATTTGTTTTATTTGGTCAGAAATAACACTACTATTCAGATCTATTAGTTTTGCTAACTCTGGAATTTATTCATTGTTTAGATCTGGTTGTTTTGATCATTCAGGAATAAATCTATTGTTCAGATCTAACTCATAAATTTACCTATAGTTTAGATCTGGTTGTCTTGCTTACTTAGAAATAAATTTATAGCTTAGATCTAAGCTTATTTTCAGATCTACTGTCTTACTATATTTCTTCTATGAGTTTGATTTTGATTTTTATGCTCTTGTTGTTCTATCTATCAGAAATTTTTAAAGAAAGTAATTTTCTATTTTTCTTCCCTAATTCTAACAGTTGGAAATATCTTGCACTGGTTATTTGATATCTGTGATTGTGTGAGTTCTTTATTCTTTCACTTG
Organism: Picea mariana; assembly: GCA_032191745.1. NCBI lineage: Eukaryota > Viridiplantae > Streptophyta > Pinopsida > Pinales > Pinaceae > Picea > Picea mariana. Next base: position 88,024 of record JASDQU010103491.1, on the reverse strand, counting down.
TTTTGGGAACTTTGTAGACTATGAGTTCGATGCAAATTTCAGAGATGAATTATCACTATGGAATTTTTTTGTGTTGAGGCATCAAATGCAGCCAACAAGCATATAAATACTTGTAGTTTGGAAGAATGAAGGGAGGTCATCCCTAACTTTCTGATTAGGAATAGGTCGACCTTAACAATTTTGATTGGAAAAGTTGGCCTTTGAAAATATTTAGAATAAATTCATCCCTTGATCAAATGCCTCCTTTAAAATAGTAGAAACCCCCATTCCAGGTAGATTTAGAACAAATACCTGAATTAGACACTAAGTTGAATGTGTTTTCTCTTGAGCACTAGATATCTTAGTCACATGGAGTAAAATATTTGCTACACAGAAGCACAACGAACCTGCAAGAAGCGCGGCGAAAAATAGGGGTCAAAGACGAGATGATATATCTTTAAACATAATACTTGTGTATAAAATGAGAGAAATTTTTGTATATGAATATGTTTTGGAAATAAACCTCTTTCAGTTTCCCAAATTTCTACACCATTTATTCATAATATTCTTTGCAAAAAGATGACTAAAACAGGCCTTTGTGCATTCATAAAAATAGGTTGTAAAGACGTGCATGGATATCTCTCTGTAACACCTGTGTAAAAACTGAGATAGGTTGTTGTACTTTGTCGTATTATGAACAAAAACCTCCTCCATTTTCCCAAGATTCATCTCTGATGGGCCACAATCTTCTCTGCAAACAAGTGACTAAAAAAAGAAAAACTCTGATATTTTTTCACAATCAAAGTGTAGTCAAGTGCCAAATTTGGTTTTTGGAGAGGCCTATTGATCCTTCTTGTAGATTAATAGATGACTTGGAGTATGGAACATGCTGATGTAACTCTTATACACTTTATCAAATTAAGACTCTTTGTCAAATTGATACTCTTTGTCAAATTGATACTCTTTGCCTTGGGACTAGGCAAATTTTGCTAGAATAGACCAAAATTTGACTTTTGATTTTTTACTAACTTGCAAGATTAACAACTCTTGATTACTATGGAACATAGGACCCTAACAATTTCCACATGTTTTAATCATTGCAGCCTTGAATATTGCAAGAAGTCTTTCATCAAAAGCATCAATATTACCACGATCATATGTGTTGACATGATCAGATGTTATTCTTAGTTCTTTTCTTAGCTCATGGACTAAGAAGTCTTTCATCAAAAGCATAAATATTACCACAGTCATCTATGGTTTCATGATAAAATGATATTCTTAGCTCTTTTCTTAGCATTCACTAAAGAATCAGCTGCAGACACTACAAAGAACTGTCAAAAGTCGGAAAGAATACAAAACAATTTGTTTTCCAATACCCTGTAGCTTGACAACATCAAGTCAAGAATCTATAACAATATATATTATGTGGTCATATCCAACATGTAAGTTCGACATCTCAGATACCCCACTCTATATTCTATACAGAACATTCTGCAAATTGTAGGTTTGGTCCTCTTATGAGCTTGAGAACAAGCAACACTTAATTGCAATCTTCAAGAAAAAATGATGGTAACAATGACTCAAACTAAAAGCACCAAAGATTTGCAATCCAAACTCAATCAATTCGGTATTATTTAGGCATGGATACCATTCCCATTCCCATTTGAGCAGCAGCTAGGAGGTGGATTCCTTTTCATAAAACCATTAACCATGAAGAATTTTATGATTTAAATCTGAATGTTGATGTTATTTAGAGCGTTGGTATCATAATTATGATCCCAAACTTGATAATAACATATGAAATTGGTTTTAGGCTTCTTACTATTATGGATCCTAGGAACTGCATTAGCATCATTCTAAAATACTGTAACAATAGGCCTAGTATGACCCATACTACGAAGATAACAACAATGAATTGATAAACTGAGATTTCTAACCCAGCCCCAAAATATCCAAGTGCAGTATGGATTTTGTAGTTGACCACAATGTATGTTAAAAATCAGACCATGGTAAGCATATTCTACACTCAAGGATTTAACCCAAATTCTAGATAGATTAAAACTGAAAACACTAATTAAAACAACTATAGAGTATGTTAACCAATAAACACATACCACTGATAATATGAACAATAAAAATGTGTGTCTGAACTCCTAAAACAAAATCTATATTCTACAAACTATAAATATTAAACTCATAAAACAAAATCTCAAATCTCTAGCTCACTCACTTTCTCAGTGGTGGTTCTGACTCCCTTCATCTCTTTTACAGAATAAGAGACAACAAAAGATACAATGTATTTGGATACATGCAAGAAGTGCCCCTATCTGGCAGAGTCAAACCCTAACCCTAGTTAATACAGCCAGTGTGCCCTCTTGCATGAATAAAAGTGCCAGAGTTAGTGTGCTCCAACATGAGGATGATTGTGGCATGTGTGCATGCACACTCCTCTTTGGGATCTGTTCCCTCAGTTAAATCCTCATTCAAGCACTCTAACTAAACTGAAATAAAAACTAAAAATGATGGATTCCTTTTAAAGGTTCCAAATGCTTGTAGATTCAGTTGAATGGATGGAGAGTTCGAAATCTTGTGATTGTGAATTCCTTCAGACCTGTAGAAGATGTTTCAAGATCTTAACTCCTATAGAATATTTCCAGCATAAAGAGCAGAACTCATTGAAGCAAATTTAGGGTCTGAGTTGAAGATTAGTTGAAGATCCCAATTGTTCTTTTCTGACAGCAAATCTTAGCCACAGGGAAGAACACATTCACCAGTATGAAATAGGACCATAAAGTGTTACTGAAGAGATCTGGAAAATGCCAACCATAGTACTAGAACAATTGACACTATTTTACCTCCAAAGGTTCATAGTCGCATTTGTTATTGTGTACTACATGCTAGTCTCATTTGTTAGCTATGCAAGATTGTTTCAACAATAAGAAATGGGACTATCAATAAATTGGATTCTTCTTAAATGTAATAGCCATGCATGATTGTTTCAACAAGAGGATTTGCAAGGTAATTTTAATGGTTAATTCCATTAGACTGAATACTTGGGTATTTGCAACAATTTATTGTTTGAAAGTAGACTTCATTCATTACAATGCATATTTCAACAACATCATTGTGATTACAATTTAGTTGTCACTACCACTTACTTCCATAAGCTTTATCTTTATGCTACAACTCAGATTTTTCATCAAACCCGCATCCCCATTTTTAGCCAAAACCCATGGCCATACAGGCTCCACCCCATGCTAAACATTGTTTATAGGCATGTCAAGGATGAATGTTTGTTTGTGTACCAGTGAATAAAATCGACAGAGCTTAGACACCATATAATTAGTTGGGTTTTGGAAAATCTTGAGTACTTCCAAAAACAATTTCTCTGATGATAATATATGTAAGTTTTGCATAATGGATAGTTATTAGATCACCATAATGGTTCTATCTTGGAGTATTCATTGCTTGAGGGATTAAGTTCTAGGTTGTTTTTGGATACATTTATGTTGTGTTTTCTTAATCTACACCCTAAGTTATTTTCTATGATTCATGTAAGCATTTGGTGGTTTTCCTTTTTGGGTGCATGTTTTCTGAGATAATTTGGTTTCATAAAAAATATAAGAAATATAAATGTCAGGTATAGATATACATGATGGCATAATAACCCTTACTAAATCTACATATCTTGTCATTCATGCTTAATTATGGAATTCTAACTAAGACTATCATCATCGCCATCATGGAATGACTTAATTGTTTTACATTTCTTATCTCTTAAAGTTTTTTGCACATAAGAATAATTTTATATGAATAATGACCATGATATTAATATTTTTGTGCCTAAATGTTGTTGTTTCTAACATTTGTTTAAACACCATTGTTTCTTGTTGTTAGTTGCTCATATGCGTGTTTTTAACATCATGTACATATGTTTATCATTTTGGCATTCTCTACTTGTTGTTTAGCAATTTGATAGGCTATGATTTGTTTTGTATATATGCGTGTTCTTCTTGTTTTCATGCTAATTAGATGACATATAGATTCATATGTTCTAACAATGTATTTCTAATTTGGTCTTAGGTTGGACAACTAGGTAGACATATCGTGAATCATTTCTCTTAATTAAGTTATTTTTATTTAAATATCCTGTAGAAGGGGAACATGGAATTGAAAATATTTTACACCAAGGGAAGCCCTACATATCATTGGTGTGATATACAAAGCTCTAGTGTCATTGGTGTGGGGTATACAAAGCTCGAGATGTCTTTGGTGGGGTATACAAAGTATTTTGACAAAACGTTGTCAAGTTTTGTCTCATGGAAATCCTTTTAATGGAATTTGGGGAACCCATCAGTGGAAATTCTAAGCACATGCCTCGAGGGAATTGTAATTCTAGTGGCCACTAAACCTACCACTCCCTTGGAAAATCAAAATTGTTTTAGAAGTGAATAGGTGAACCCTAACAAACATAATAAGAACCCTGACAAACACAACCCCTGATGCTTGCAACATTGTTTGGAGGAGGGACAAACTATGTTTCTTTCCCAAACGTGTAAAATGAGTATATTACAATTTAATGAATATATTTTCCTATTATTATATATGGTTTTATACTTTATCAAAAAATCCACCAAGACTTCATCATGTTTTGTATTTTAGTAAAAGATTCGCCAGGATTTTACAATTTTTTATAATTCAGTGAAAGATTCGCCAGTATTTTACAAGATTTTATAATCCATTGAAAGATTCGCCAAGATTTTACAAGATTTTATAATTGACTAAAAGATTCGCCAAAAACATATATATATACATATTATATTATTGATAAAATAGCCTTCAATTTTTCATATGTATCATGGGGGTTCGCCCATTTACTATACATATAAATTTAGGGGGGGTTCTTAAAATCATCCTTGAATAACAGCCTCCAACATTACCATATTCATCCATCGAACACATAATCAACATACAAAATTATAGGAATAACATCAATTTATATTATTCCCATTCAAACAATGGCATACATGGACCAAGAGACTCATATTTCATCAGGAATAGTGCCCTGTGCTCTCATACATTCTATCGTTAATGCATTACAATGTTCCATGTGTTTTCTCTCAGACTCTACACATAATACTAAGATGAATCTATCACTGACTACTTACAAAACTTGTTCCAACCACAAAAAAAATTAGATTGACGACAAGACTCAAGCAAAAACTAGCCAAACCAATTTCTCTTCTCTACTCTGCTCGAGACCTCAAACTCTCTAAAATCCAAACTCAGAACCTAGAACCTAGAAAAAAGAACTCAGAACTCTTATCTATGTCTTCACTGCTCTTTTTTCTTTCCTTCTCTACTCTAGTGCTCTGTCACTTTCACCTCTTCTCCACTTGCACTATTGAATGTTAGTTCTGCACGCTTCTACCATGTGCATGCAGCCCACATAGCCTCTTTGGAGTCATAGAAGTCTTAACTAACTTTCCATCTCATCCCTTAACTACTCCATGATCTCTTGTACTTCCCAAGTTAATCATTCACGAAGATTCTTGGATATTTTCTTCTTGATTTGGCATGCATGCATTATCTTCTTGATTCTTGGCATGTATTGTGGGACTTTTGACTGGCGCACGTACCTTATTTCATCCATCGTGTAGTTTTTTATGTGTGTAGAAAACTGTAGTACACACACAATTGTTCTTGTGTGTGCGTATAATATTTATTCCAAAATTTTGGGTGTCAACACTTACCACTTCAAGACAAATCTCTCGTATACACGATAGCCCACTAAACAATCAAAGAGAGGATAATATTATCTACTTACTAACCTTGATTGTAGTGTTTGACACATGTTAGATGTGCTTTTCGGGAAAGTACTCCTTGCTACTAATGGATTTGTCTCTCATTAATTAGTTCCTTGTTTATTTATGTGGCTTTGGAGAATTAATTCTCCAAACCTAAACCAAGGCCCTGTTATCACAGAATTTGTACTTGTGAAAATCCCCACAAGATACCTATAATGTGTAACAATTAGAAGTCTCTACCATTGTCACCTAAGTAGATACTTCCCTTGTTTTAGTGATGGAAGGAGGACCAACATAGGGGAGGCTTCCCTAGTGACATCAAGGGATCAAGTAGCAAGATTATCCAAGCTTACATCCCCCTATCTTAGTCACTTAGATGTTAGGTGCTAGGTCTAGGAGAGGTGAAGAGGAAAATGAGGTAATTGGTTCACTTGTGCGAGAAAATAAACAATCCAAAGCATATAATAGACAATTGCCAAGTTATATAGCTCATAATCACCTTTAGACACTATATAATCATTAAAACCAATTGTTGTTGCAAATTTACAAAAGTGAAACTATGTATAACATCAATGAATATTTTGTAATAGCAATAGGTAAAAGAACCCGGAAAATTAGCAATTGTGCATGAGAATTAAGCCTACAACAAGTGTGATAATATCCAATTGCTAAAAAATGATTATGAGTGTTTTTAGATACAATATTAAGTAAGTATGCAACAATTAATTCAATCCCTAGTGGTTATGGCAAACATTTGTAACAACAACAATAAATATAATTTGTTTGCTAGGGTTAGATTTAGTGAAGTTAGTCAAATCACTTTGGGAGAGAGAGTAAAGGTTTTAAGAGTGTTTTCATCACCAAGAGAGATCTAGACTAGTGTCATTGAATTTCTAGGATTATTGAGTCAAGAATGCAACACTCTGAAGAAAGAATTAGATAGTCAAGAATATTGAGGTATTAAACCCTAAGGTGCAAAGTCTCTTGGGCCTTATGACTAAAATCTATAAGAAAAAAAATTCCTAGGGTGCAAATCCTTTTGGGCCCTACGTGTCATTTTTCATCCTTCTTGATGATCTAGTTCAAGGATCAAAATAGACTAAGATCAAAATCCTAAGGTGTGAAGCCTCTTGGGCCTTAGGCCTTTGAATCCTAGCAAAAGAAAAGGTATCTTAATGCTTTCACCAAAACTTGGACAAACAAAAGTATTGAAGGAGAGAAATCCTTATGTCTCCTTCCTAGGGTTTGACTAGAACAAAGTAACATGCAACAAGATAGCAACTATCACATTATAACATACATAAGAAAATATATCAATTTAAATCAAATTACTTACTTATCTAAGTCATTATGCCAATAGAAACCCTAGTTTCAACAAGATATCATCCAAGCAATGAAAAGCATCCACAAACAATGCTTCTCCAAAGGTGTGCACTAGATCCAAGAAGACAAGGAGAGTAGAGCGAAACTTTTCAAGAGCTCTCCTTTACAAGTGTGAGAATTTGTGATGATGAAAAATGATTTGAAGTGTTGGCCTTATTTATATAAGATAACCCTAGCACTTTTGTCCACATAATTGAGTAAAATTTCAACAACATATGCTATTAGTGGGGTCAACCCTTAAAAATAGCCTCTACAATGATAACACACAAAAACAATAAATGATATGGTCACACATGTGGTGACGCCAAGCCCTCAAGGGCATGGAGAAGACCTCCAAAGGCCACATGTCATGATCAAGGAGTGCAAGCAAGGTGAAATCCATCATCAAGAGCCCTGTCACATCATGTGGTCTCCAAGTGGCACCAAACCCCAATCATCTCCATCAAACCCTAACATGATGTCATCATCCAAAAGGCCCAGCATCAAAGGTGTAAAGGATGGAATCCAAGGTGGAGGAGGTTGTATGTCTTCTTTGCACATCATCCAACCATCTACGAGTGCAATTTCCTCCATCCAATGCATGGTCTTTGGGGTGTAGAGCCCAAGGTGTGAGATTTATTCCCATCTCTAAGCCACCATGACCATAACTAGCAACTACAAGCCCATATGTCCATTTTCCAAGGTCTAGAAGATGTGAGAGCCTATATTTGAGTGTGTCGAGCCATCCAATGGCTCAATGTTATTCATCACACATGTCATATCTTGCAAATAAAGGCACAACGTCCTAGGTGAAATCTTGGGATGTCCTTCAAAGTACCATGTCAGGTGCATCCAAATCAAATCAAAGCATGAAATCAAGTAAAGCCAATGTTCATAAGATATGAAAGTCCCTAGATCATACAAAGTAGGTTATTACTTAAGATATAAGCCACAGAAACAATTCACATCAAGTATCACCTTCAAATCTCCCATTAGCTCAAAGCTTTATGTAAGTTGGAAAGTTTGAGTATGGGAGGACATTCATCAAACCCTATTAGGTGTGCCAACCAAAAAATTCAAAGAAAACACCCAAGTAGAGGGATGTGTCATGAGGGAAGCAGGAAAGAAAAGAACCCTTCAAGAGTAAGTGTGATAGTGGTATGTGTTGGGCTTACTTCATGACTTATGGTGTCATTTAATCCATTTCTATGAGCCTTTGTGGAGGGTGCACTTTCTCTTGAGTATTCGCTTTCTAAGTGCTACATTTTTCCAAACCCCTTAATCTACCTTTTTATTGTCCTTTTATCATATTTTCATTTCCCCTTTATAAGGTTTCAAGATATAGTGTCACTGCTTTGGGACATTTTTCCAAACCCCTTAATCTACCTTTTTATTGTCCTTTTATCATATTTTCATTTCCCCTTTATAAGGTTTCAAGCTATAATGTCACTGCTTTAGGACAGGGGTGAACATAGAAAGGGTAGAGTTCAAGTATGGACTAGCTTTTGAGAGTCATTTTCTATCATCTCTTTATTTCTTTAGCATTATTATTTCTTTATTATTTTGTTACTAGCAGTTGCAATCAACCTTTGGGCCTTTATCCCCTCTTCTCATGAGAGAATGAACCATGACCATTACCGAAGTTTAGTACACTGCGACATGTTCCAGAATGGTAAGTGTTAAGTGTGGCAAGGAAACAGAATGTTACTCTTAAGTGTGGCAAGGAAATAGAATGTTACTCTTATGGGGGTTTGGGATACCATGGGTGGACATGTTGATCATTATCATCAACAGGATCATTGTCTTCATTGTAGGCCATGAAAAATGATCTCCTCCAATTACTCCTAGGCATGGGGGGTAACATTTGACCCCAACATGGGGGCATGAGTTCACTGTAGAGCGCATGAGAACCTCAGCATCTCTGGTTGTCCAAGACTTGCAATATTTCAACCACTTCTAACAACACTATCACTTCAGTAGCAAAGGTGGACGATGTGATCCACCCATGTTAGTATACCGAAATCATGCTAGAAAGATTTTTTTTCCGCATTTTCATCAGTGTATCTTTTTTTTTTACGTTTTCATCAATATATCTTTTTTTCTTTTTCATGATATAAAAATAAAACTAAACTAACATGAATGCATGACAAAGTAACAAGAGGGGCGGGTGCGAGATGGGGTCATTTTTTACCTCGAAGGAAACAAGACAACAAAGTTTACATGGGGATTAACAAATAACAAATTTTTACATGGGGATTGGGGAAAACAACAAATAATCATGTCAAGATGTTGGTAGTCTATCTAAGGATTATGCTAATCAACGGAGATATGATTTTAAATGTTATTGTCATAGGAGACTCATAGTTGATTATGACATGTCAAGATGTTGGTAGTCTATCTAAGGATTATGCTAATCAACAGAGATATGATTTTAAATGTTATTGTCATAGGGGACTCATAGTTGATTATGAAAGGTTTGCACCAAATCAGTAAAAATATGCATTCCTTGCATAGGCTTCGGATGTAAATTTTTAATGAAGCAAAGAAGTTTAAGAGGGCAGAATACTACCACGTTATCCATACTCAAAATGGACAAGCATATCTTCAATATAAATCTGATACGCAGCTACAACAAGGAGAAGCCAGAATCAATGAAGGGCATACCTTTATACATCTTCCCTAGCACAATGCATCTTGGAAAAGTCACATTTAATCTGCCAACTAGCAAGCAAAATTATCAAAGTCTCATGAGCCAGCTCAGTGAAAAAAGGGTTGCACCGGCTTCACATTCTTTTCGTCATAACACACATGAAGAAGTACAGACTCGTGAACAACGTGGCACTCCCTCCCCCCCCCCCANCTCATTTCATAAAGCAGTACATTACCTAACAGACCAGGTTGAGGCAATTTATAGCATCTTATATCACTCCTCCACTATCATGTGGGATTATATCCTCATGCCTTTTGAAAGGTGGCCTTTCCCATCTTCTCGGCCTTCTTTGTATCTTCCACGCAAGAATGGGAGTCATCCTCTCTACTGTTAGTACGCTTTGTGTTAATCCTCCACCTATGAAAATCATTTCTCTCAGGCTCTCAGCGCGTGTGACATTCTGGTACACGGTTTTTATTCAGGGAAAGCACCATGCTTTCGTAGATGTTATTCTCTGGAATTACCTTGTTCACCGGGATTGTAGAAACTTAGTGGCGCCCCAAACAGCTGTCTCGTGGTTGAATTCAGTCATGTGGCGATGTCGCTCTCCCCATTGTGATTGTGTGGAATGCAGGGTAGCGAAATTAGAGGTTCAAAATCATCAGCAACATGAAGAATTGGATAATTTAAGAACTTTGTATGTTCAGTTGCAGCACCAGTTTCAGGAACAAAGGGATGGTGAATTGGCAATTATATTGCATACAATTAACAGATAGGTCATCCAGCTCCACACTCTTCGTCAGCTAGGTCAGAATATTTCTCCAGAAGCCCCAGCTCGCTTGAATTTGCCTCCCTCGGTCAGTTTCTTGGCCTCTTGCAAAGTTCTCCAGCCGGCAAACCATTAGATGGTACCTGGAACACTGGAAGATCCTCTGAATATGGTAGATACATGGCTCAAACTTAATTAAGCACAGTTTAGATGTAGTGCAAAAATTTGTATCTTCTTTTTTCCTATATAAAAGTTTATACATGGCAAGTGAATAGTAGTTTTGGTGTTCTATTTGCATAATCAAGGTGTTCTTTTCAATTTTGGATAACAAAATATTTGTTGGGAGAAACTGACCATCTTTTTCTTTGTAATCTTTTGGTTGTTTTTGCCTCAGCACATCCGCTTTTATAATACAATTTACAATCGTTCATGTTAAAAAAAAAACAAAGCAACAAGTAAAACAAAACAATGCAAGCATACAACATGACCTACCTACCTACCCTAAGCATGTCGACTTGAAAAGCTAGGTATAATCATATAACCAATGAATCCATCCTAGCATTTCATCAAATCCAAAAGTTCTTCCTTTGTTCTTAACTACAAACCAAGACATAAATATATCAAGCACAAAATAACTATGAGTTGTGATAGTCATCACGAGATAGCAAAACATGAAATCAAACTCATGAGGGTAGGGAGGAGACAAAATCATGCGAATATGTATCCCCATGGGATTTCTTTACCCACATCTTGATAGGGATGTGATAAGACAAAGGTTCATCGGGTTGACTCAAAGGATTCAAAGAATGACTATCTTGTCCATCATCACTCCTTGAGGCTTGGGATGGGATGAGAAGAAATCTGAAGGATCCCTAATAATTATTGAAAGGAAGAATGAAAAATGGGACATTAAAGTTCTTCTTAAATCCTCCAACCTTCCTTTAAATTCTAAGTAAAAAAATTTCCCCATAGACAACTTTGAACAAGGAACAAGTTTCCCAGTCGTATCCTCAGTGATATATCGATATGAAGGAAAAATGGCTAGAAAATTTCGTCATGAAATTTGTGTCCTAGGCATATTGTGGCCTTATCTTCATCAAAGTTAGAGCATAAATATGGTTGTAGATATTATTCATAGAATAAATCCAAGTGCTCAAAGGAGTATGTATCAAACCTTCCAGGAAAGAGTTGGAAATCATCATGAGGATGGTGCAATGCGTCCCTCCTAGATGGTTGAAATGAATCTACGAATACATCATCTTCACATCTTCTAAAAATTGAGTCAACAATGCTCATAGATATGCTCTAATGCCAACAAATTTACACTCTTGATTCTAGAACCATCATCATATGATGGTATCTCCATCAGAATGAAAGCGACCCTTGTCCCATCTACATCTTCCAACATGTATAAAGTCATCAATACAATCATCATGCTCTTCATTCGGTAACAAAATTATTAGATCTAAGGGTTCCTCTAGAACTTCTTCACTTTCCAAATCACAAGATGAAGCAACATAAAAAACTTGGAAAGGAGTACAACTTGCCACATTTTCTTCTCCATGTGTAGGAGGAATTGAATCTTGGATGACTTTGTCTTCATCGGATAGAGGAGAAAATGTCAACACCTTGTCTTCATGAGGGGCATCTTCGTGGAATGGGTCTTCAACATGACGTGCTTCATAAAATTGTTCTTCAATAGGTTCGTAAAGTAAATCATGTTCCACTTCGTGTATTTGGTGACCTTCCTCATGAATCACCTCTTCAAGCTCGCATTCATTAATCAAATATTCATTGTCTTCAATGAATTCATGAGGTGATTCTTGCTCCTCTTCAAGGGTTTGGTAACCCTCTTCATGAGTCTCTTGTTCAACTTCTTGTTCCTCAACTAATTCTTCATCTTCCCTAACAAATTTATAAAATAACGCTTCCCTTTGGAGGGCCATCGTGAGACTGTGGAGAATATATTCATATCTTTGTGTTCTTGGGGCCCACCGTTTGAGAAATTCTTCAATGAAGATTGTAAGATAATATATACTCTTCAGATTGAGTGTATGCTTAACCCAATTATTTTGTCTTGTTTCCATAGATCACAAAAAAAATCTTATTAGCACATCTTGATGCGTCACATTTGTCTCTGAAACATACTTCAAAAAATTCACAACATGAGTAATAGTCAAGGATGGACTCCCATCAAACTTTGGACAATTACCCCCCCATCTAGAGAAAAGTGATTTGGGTATCTGGGAACATTGTTAATGTCAAGAGAAGGAAAAATTTCTTGAAGTTCCCATGGTGCCATAATTCCATTACTTGAGAATATGCAACCTCAAAAGGTTGAGAATATGATGACACCTCAAAATATATTATTGGAGTCTCTAGACGTTCTCTCTAAGGGAGCATCATCAAAAGGTAAAGGAAGGGATTCTTCCTTTAGTGGAGTCACCAGGTAAGCTTGCAAGAACAAGCTTTTGGGTAAGCTTACCAAAGAGAAGTTGTAGGAAGTATGACTTAATCCTCCCTGGCAACGACGCAAAAAATGTTATCAAAGAATTTGTACTAGTGCAAAGCCCCACAAGATACCTATCTTATGTAATAATTAGAAGTCTCTACCATTATCACCTAAGTAGATACTTCCCTCATTTTAGTGATCGAAGGAGGTCCAACACAAGGGAGGCTTCCCTAGTGACCTAGTAGCAATATCATCCAATCCTATAGCCCCCTATCTTAGTCACTTAGATGTTAGGTGCTAGGTCTAGGAGAGGTGAAGAGGAAAATAAAGGTAATTGGTTCACTTGTGCGAGACAAGAAACAATCCAAAGCATATAATAGACAATTACCAAGTTATATAGCTCATTAATCACCTTTAGACACTAGATAATCATTAAAACCAGTTGTTATTGCAAATTTACAGCAGTGAAACAATGTATAACAATGAATGTTTTGTAACAGCGATAGGTAAAAACACACAGAAAATTAGCAATTGTGCATCAGAATTGATCCTTCAATAAGTGTAATAATATCCAATTATTAAACAATGATTATGAGTGTCTTTAGATACAATATTAAGTAAGTATGTAGCAATTAATTCATGCTCTAATGGTTGTAGCAAACATTTGTAACAACAGCAATAAATATCATTTGTTTGCTAGGGTTAGAGTTAGTGAAGTTAGTCCAATAACTTTGAGAGAGAGACTAAAGGTTCTAAGAGTGCTTTCATCACCAAGAGAGAACTAGAATAGTGGCATTGACTTTCCAAGGCTATAGAGTCAAGCATGCAACACTTTGAAGAAAGAATTAGAGAGTTAAGAAGAATGAGGTATTAGACCCTAAGGTGAAAAGTCTCTTAGGACTTAGGACCAAAACCCATAATAAAAACAATTCCTATGGTGCAAATCCTTTTGGGCCCTAGGTGTCGTTTTTCCTCCTTCTTGATGATCTAGTTATAGGATCAAAATAAACTAAGATCAAAATCCTAAAGTGCAAAGCCTCTTGGGCCTTAGGCCTTTCAATCCTAGCAAGAGATAAGGTGTCTTCATGCTTTCACCAAAACTTGGACAAACAAAAGTATTGAAGGAGAGAAAGCATTATGTCTCCTTCCTAGGGTTTGACTATAACAAAGTAACATGCGACAAGATGGCAATTATCACATTATACCATGAGAAAACACATAAATTTAATTCAAATTACTTAATTATCCAAGTCATTATGCAAAGACAAACCCTAGTTGCAACAAGATATCATCCAAGCAATGAAAAGCATCCATAAACAATCGTTCTCCAAAGGTGTGCACTAGATCCAAGAAGACAAAGAGAGTAGAGTGAAACTTTTCAAGAGATCTCCTTCACAAGTGTGAGGAGTTGTGACAAGAAAAAATGATTTGAAGTGCTAGCCTTATTTATATAAGGAAACCCTAGCACTTTTTTCCTCATAATTGAGTAAAATGTCAACAACATATCCCAGTCATATCCCAGTAGTGGGGTCAACCCCTCAAAATAGGCACTACGATGATAAAACATAATATATATATATATATATGGTCACATGTGTGGTGATTTCAATCCTTAGAGGGCATGGATAAGGCCTCCAAATGCCATGTGTCATCATCAAGGAGTGCAAGCAAGGTGAAAACCATCACCAAGTTCCCTGTCACATCATGTGGTCTCCAAGTGGCACCAACCCCCAATCATCTCCATCAAACCCTAGCATGACATCATCATCCAAAAGTCCTAGCATTCAAGGTGTAAAGGATGGCTTCCAAGGTAGAGGAGGGTGTATGTCTTCTCTACACTTCATCCAACCATCTACTAGTGCAACATCCTCCATCCAATGCATGACAGTCTTTGGGGTGTAGAGCCCAGGGTGTGGGATTTATGCCCATCTCTGTACCACCATGACCATATCTAGCAATTAAAAGCCCATATGTATGTCCTCCAACATCCAGAAGATGTGAGAGCCTGCATCTGAGTGTGTCGAGCCATCCAATGGCTCAATGCTCTTCATCACACATGTCATATCCTGCAAATAAAGGCACAACGTCCTAGGTGAAATCCTCAGATGTCCTTCAAAGTACCATGTTAGGTGCATCCATATCCAAATCAAATCAAAGCATGAAAACAGGTAAATCCAATGTTCATAAGATATGAAAGTCCCTAGATCATACAAAGTAGGTTTTTACTTAAGATATAAGCCACATAAATAATTCACATCAAGTATCCCCTTCAAATCTCATATTAGCTCAAAAATTTATGTAAGTTGGCAAGTTTGAGTATGGGAGGACCTTCATCAAACCTTAATAGGTGTGCCAACCAAAATAGTGAAAGAAAAGACCCAAGTGGAGGTATATGTCCTGGGGAAGCAGGAAAGAAAAGAACCCTTCAAGAGTAAGTGTGATTGTGTTACGTGTTGGGATTACTTTGTGGCTTATGGTGTTATTTAATCCATTTCTATGAGTGCCTTTGTGGAGGGTGTGCTTGCTCTTGAGTTACCACTTTCTAAGCACTACGTTTTTCCAAACCCCTTAATCTACCTTTTTATTGTCCTTTTATCATATTTGCAAGTCCCCTTTATAAGGTTTCAAGGTATAGCATATCTGCTTTGGGACTAGAGCGAACGTGGAAAGGGTAGAGCTCAAATATGGACTAGCTTTTAAGAGTCCTTTCCAATCATCTCTTTCTTTCTTTAGCAATATTATTTCTTCATTATTCTTTTAATAGAACCCACAATCAACATGTGGGCCCTTAGCCCCTCTTCTCATGAGAGAATGAACCATGACCCATTACCAAAGTTTAGTACACTACGACCAGCTCCAGGATGGTAAGTGTTAAGTATGGTGGGGAAATAGAATGTTACTCTTGTGAGGGCCCCCCAATAGTAATTTTTTTCCTTGGGGGTGACAACACAGGACTAGGGTACAAATTTTGGCCACCGAGGTGAAACAAGAAAACAAACATAACTTCTTGAGGTTATGATCCATTATCTAACTTCAACCAATGATCCACATTCACATGCCCAGTATATTAATCATGACACCTTATATGAAGAAAGGATTATAATACCTCATGGTGATGTTGGCTTACCATCTCCCATACACTTGTGTTGACTAGATGTGATGAGCTTGATAGATCCGATGTAGAAGAGGCAATCTAAGGGGGGATACTAGGTTGCCATGGGTGGACATGTTCATCATCATCATCAATGGGATCATTGTCTTCATTGTGGGCCATGAGACATTATCTCCTCCAATTACCCCTAGGCGTGGGGGGGTAATAGGCCCTTAAACTTAGACTAAATTGTGTTTATGATAAATAAAAATCCTAGTTCTTTTTAGATTAGCGTTACTTTTAATTTATGTAGTTTACTCAAGGTATGGAATGAATTTTGGTGGTGTTATTGACTCTTTAAATTGAGTGAATTTATTAAGGCGATAAAAAATGCAAGAAAATGAAAATTTCATTTCCTTTCAATGAACACTACATAAACTGGAATAGAGCAAGAGGTTCCCTTTTTCACACTTTTGAAATAATAATGTAGAAATCACACCTAAATAAAACTACTACCAAACTAAAAAAAATTCAAAAAAATTAAAATCTCTAAAATCAAACAAACTCCAACACACAACTTTCGCTAAAAATTTAAAAATGCCTAAAAATGATATGAAAAGATATAATGCAATTCATTTTAACCCTTTTACGATTAAAATGAGCTAAACATGCAAATAGCTAAAATGATTAAAAGATGTAATGTAATTCTTTTTAACTCTTTTTTTATTCAAATGAGCTTAAAGATGAAAACAACTAAGATGATAGAAAAATGTAATGTAATTCCTTTTTAACCCATTTTCGATTCAAATGAGCCAAAAATGAAAATACCTAAGATGCAAAGACTAGTCAATGATCATCGCTAACTTTTCCAATCAGAAACAAACTCAATCAAATAGGCAAAGGCTGAAAAGATAAAAAAAATAAATAAAAAATAAATAAATAAATAAATAAAAAATAAAATAAAAAAATCACCTACAGGACTTGGTCATGCCTATTTTTGTAGCAATAGGTGGCCAAATAGGTATGGTTGTGAGTTGTTGTGTAGCAACAAGTGAGAAATGTTTGTGGCCATGCCTTTTGTAAAGGCAATTCGCGGATAGTTGCAACTACCCATAAATTAATCAAGCAAACTTGCATGCACTTGGGATTTAATTGTGCACACTGCAAAATCTACATAACCTTCCTAAGATTAAAAGAAGCAAGAGAAACACCCGAAATATTGAGGAAAGACCTCTAAGTTATTTTCCTAGTGGAGTTGCCAATTATGTTATAGGGAAATATACCTACATATAAGCAATCAAAGCCCCATTAAATGGGTGTAATTCAATGACAGACAAAGGGATAGACAATGTATTTCTTTCACATAAGACTAACATGCATTTTCAAAAGTAAATGAGAAAAGGAAGAAGGAGAATACCTGATTCTGAATGGTTGTCCAAAGTATCAAATGAAATTCACTTGATCTCACTCTAGCTCTGTTGCTTCACCAAATAACATGTGCAATCATCCAACAAGCAATACCTTCTTCATTCTTTCATAAAAAAATAAATAGAAACTTGGATGAATAAAATTGTAATCTAATATGTCAAGCTTAATTAGATCCATGAAACCTCATTAAAGATGCAAAATATATCCATAAACATAGATATCATTTTTTGGAGGGGAGAAGATAGATCTATATTTATTAAATGGAGTTACAACAATGTTGATTTCCTTAAGATTCACCACTGTACTCCTAGTTCCCAAGACCCAAAGTCTTCCTCCTTGGTCTAAATTCCACCTCCGTTGAAAAAGTACTATCTGGAATTGTATCACAACAAGATAGACAATTGAATGGCTAATAGATCTCATCTAAGCTCTAATCACACTAATGTTGATGCCCAACACTCAACAATGGTATCAAACTCAATGCCAAAGGTTCACACTACAATTTGATAGCATAAGGATGCTTGGATATAGACTCCTCTCCCTTGGCTTTGGAACTCATACTTATAGATTTTTTAGGAGATAATAATAGAATACATGGAATGCAAGTTCTCGAAATATGAACCATGCATAGCCTTCATGCGATCCTTTTGGCTTTTGCCAACTCACTATTCTTCATCTTCTTTGTGAATTTCTATTTTTCGAAGCTTTAAAGGGAAACCAAGGGTTTTATATTGAAAAACCATGTGTAACCGCATATGATATGTGGGAAAGGCATGGTCGGACACTCTTTTTACTAGGATAATTGCATCCTTGATGTCCTTTTTATAATAAAGTCTTTTGTGAGAAAATTCTTCTTGATCTGATAGTGTATTTTGGTCATCTACATTCTTCTTGGCCTATGGTGCCAAATACAGGTGTAACAAAGTGGAACTAAAATCTATGAAAACCTTTCATTTTATCTTTGAATCCTTCACCGCCCTCAACAATCATTATTCCAACATGTCATAGAAACCTATAAAAAAAATCACATTCTAACCATCTAGCGTTGGATTCTTATCCATGTGGAAAGAAGCCATAATAGATTCCAAATCTCGCTTTGACACTTCCTCCACCAATATATCATTTGCTTCATCTCTTACAAAAATTGGAAAGAAAGAGGCAATCTTTAGTATAATTGCAATATTAACTCTATATTGTTCATTATACAGCCCCATAAAATGGGAAACCACAATATCTACAATTTCCTCTAAAGACTTAGCTTTGCTAGTATCATCCTTCTACATTGTTAACATTTTTCATTTGACAAGCACGATTGTGAAAGTACATTGTGTTTTCATCGGCATCTTCTAACCACAAGGCCCTACTCTTTAATCTCAATTGGGCTTCCTTTTCTTTGGTAAGTTTCCTCTTAGATTGTTCCAATTTTGTTAATCTATTCCAAGAACCTTAATAAAAGTTTCCTTCACAATCTTGATCATACTATTTGATTCTCCACATCAAGTAAATGTTGTGTATCTATTTTTCTCTTGGTATGAGTCAAATTTGAGACTGTCGTCTTTAATTTTTTAAGATTTGCTACAAATTGTGGACTTATTGAATCCCTTGAAAAGTCCTCATATCTTACCCATTATGACCTTACTAAATTTATGAATCCCTTATCCTCTATCCACTTTGAATTAAATTTGAATGAGCTAGGAGGTTTGTTATTTTCCTTCTTTAATTGGAGTATGATTGGAAGGTGGTCTAAATCCCCTCCTACCTCTACCCAAGATCTCATCCTTTGTGCATCACTCAACACTAATTCAGACAAAAAAAAAACYATCAAGCCTTTTCRAGATCTTATATTCTAATGTCCTTATATTCCTCTAGGTAGGGGTTATATTTATTAGCTCCACATCCACTAGCCTTTCTCCCTCAAATTTTTGTAACAAAAATCAGCCAAAGGATACCTCCTACTTGCATTCACCGAAAACTCAGATCTTTTGAAGGTAAAATTAAGGTCTCCCCCCAACATAACTTTATTGGCTATTAGAAAATTTTGGTCCAACAAATCTTCTAAGGAGAGAATTATTTCCTCGTATGGCCCATAAACATTAACTATAGAGAAATCCTTCCCAAAATCTATTGAGTGGAGTTCAACTCCAATCCTCGATACTAAAAACGCATAACTAATCAATCTCAATTGATATTTTTCTCCAACCCATCAAAATAACCCCAAAGCACCCTGCAAAGTCTATTGCTAAAGAGACCCTTTCCTTTTAGCTTTGTTAGAGATATTCTATTATCTTATTTCCCTCCCTCTTGGTCTTGAGCAATGTAAATGTGGGATTTACTACCCATTCTAGGTTGAGATCCTTCCCTCCCTACATCCCTATTTAAGTTTCCTTAAACTCCTATAATATATGCAAACTTTCCCCTCTTCCTAGATCCAAGGTGTTTTCTATAAGGGCCAAAAATAGAGTGTTTGTTTGCTTCATTAAGAGAGAAAAGGTTTTGCATACAAAGATCGAAGCTATTTGGATCGATTGAACATATACACCACCTAATTAGTTACATGGAGTGAAAATGCTTGGAGAAAACTAATTAAACTAGATATCAATATAGTGTTTTTCCCCTCGAAAAAAGTCATAACTTCTTACTAAAAACAAAATATTACATTCTTCATACACTTTGAAAAAAGCATTCATGTAACTATCAAAAAGATAATTGCCCTTCCCATCTACCTTCACATGATGTAGAGGCATGCAAGAACTCTTCATTGATTCTACATAATCTTCTCCATATATAAACTAACATTACTTAAAAATGAGTTTGTTTATACAACCCACAAAGTACAAGATTTCACTTGCTATCAAAAAATACATAACAATCCATAAATCAACGGTCTTTCTAGCCTATTATCAAGGAGGTATTTTAAAGAAACAAACAAGTCCAAAAGAAATAATTTAAACATGCTTTTGTTGCTAAGTTTGATCTTGACTCATGCCCTAATCATTATCAATTTGATAATAGACTCATTGGCCCCGTCCTTAAACTCCATGAGAACCATTGAATTGATTTACATTTGTATTCCATATTTAGACAAGCCATTTGCCACAGTATTGAGCTCTATGTAAACATGATGATAAGAGATGTTGCAAAACATAATCTCCATTCCTTTTATCTCGTCTATAATGGTTTGTATAATTAAGTTCCTCGTCATATAGATGGAAATTATCCACTTTAGTACCACAAAAGAATCACCAAAACCCTGTAATATTGATACCCCCTTATCTGCTACTAGTTTCAATAAAAGTTTCAGAGCCATAAACTCTGTACAATTATTGGACCCCCCCACCAAATCCTACTTTAAATTTTATATGATGAGACTCGTGCATAAATAAAGTACGTCTTTTGCCACATACAACTTGTCGCCCTTGACTAGAACCATTGAAATACGACCAAGCCATTTATTTATTTATTGGAGGGTGGATAGATATCCTTGTTTTTTGAACCTTTGGGAAAAAAWTTATGCTTTCAAATATCAATCTAATTTGAGATGCACATTGAAAGGTACACATACACCTATCTTGAAATTTAGCAATGTTTCTAGCTAACCAAATGCCCCAATATGCCACAAAGGGAAGACTTCTAAAGGATTTAAGATTTGTGTTCTAGAGCTAGTGCTTCAAACACCCTTTTATTGTCTGACCTTACCATACACCTCTATAGTGATTCAAATCATCCATCTCTACTCAAGCCTTTCTAGCATATGTACAACTGTACAGAAGATGGCCAATTGTTTCTAATCTCTATTTGTATAAAGTACAAGGCCCTAGTCCATGATGACTTTATTTTTGTAGAATTTCCCATGTTAATGCTATATTCATTAAAATTAACCATGTATAACCCTTGTTTTGAGAGGGGATTTGATCTTCCATAGGGCCTTCCACCAACAAACCTACCCTTCTTAGTTTGCATCCACAAACATTGCATTGTATCCCAATCTTGGAGTGTATTCCCCTAAGGATGGATTCGTTGACCAAACTTAAACATCCTCCTCCTCTTCGATTTGTATACAAATATTTTTGAGGTGATCAACATGGGCCTTCCAGTAAATAGCTTCTACCTCTATCAAACCTATCATCTCTTCATTTTTCCATCCTTGTTACCAACTTGAGGTAGTTATTACATCAACAACCTCACCAATATTGTGAATTCCTTGTTGTTGTAGAATAGCAATCATGTCCATTGATAATATATAGCCTTCTCCACAACTAACCCATGGTTTGGATCCTATTCTGACTTTTTCCCCATTGCCAACTTTTCATACTAACTAGTTTTCTAATAGAGAAAAATATGTTACAAGGGCCTTCCAAACAACAAACACATTATTTAGAGTTTTTTTTTTCTTTCTAATACACTGTTCAAAAATAAGGGATTCAATGTATTTTTATGGTATCACCTAGCTCCACAAATCATCCTTGGAAATCAATCTCCATAGACTTTTGGTAGCCAAGGCCTTGCTAAAAAATTGTATGTTTCTTAATCTGCAACCTCCCACTTCCTTTGATTTAGCTAAGGATTGACATTTGACAAGAGGTATGCCATATTTCTCTATCTTACATGTTCTTGGAAACTTAAAACATTTATTTATAATAGTTTCCAACACACATTTATGGATGTTGGAGATATTATACCAATAGATTGGAACAACCTCTAACACTGACTTAAGTAGGGTCACTCTTCCTCTCGAATAAAGCCATCTATTACATCACATCCACATTCCTTTTTCGATATTCTCTATCAATCACTTCAAATCATTTTTCCTATAGTCATTAGGTTCAAATAGAAACCCATATACATAAAACTTGCATGGAAATCTATATTTTGAAATGGGAAGACCTACATAATCCTTCTAACTTGATCATCCTCCATCCCGTTACAGGAAATGGATGATTTGTGCATATTTATTTCCATCCTAGATGCTATAATGTATAGATCCAGAATCTCCTTTGGCTTGTTAACTTCTCTTCTAGACCCATCACAAAATAACAACACATCATCAACAAACAATAAATTATTCAAATAGAATGATGTTCCTAATTTTATCACACTTTGAGTTCATATTCATTTAGCCTCTATAATCGATCTACATAAGCTTATGCTACAATGAAAAAAAATTAAAGGAGACAAAGGAAGTTTGTATCTTAGTCCTCTAGTGGGATTGAAGAACCCTGATGTTGATCCATTAATTAAAATTGCAATAGAAACTGAATATAAGCAACCCATAATCTAATTCACCATATGAACAAAAAAACCAATATGAATTAGTACAAGTCTCAAATAAAACAAAATGCATCTACCACAAACCTTAGATAGATCTAGTTTCATAATCATGGATTTCAACCTCCAAGTTTTAATACACTATAGACCTTCATATGCCACTCTTGTGGATTTGTGAATTTTTCTCTCATGCAAAAATCCAAATTGCTCCTTTGAAATAGTCTCATAAAAAATCTTCTTCACCCCAACAACAATGATTTTTGCTATCATATTGTAAATGCAATTCCAAAGTGAGATAGGTCCAAAGTCATGAAATGATGTTGGAATATCCTTATTAGGGATCAAGGATAGTAAAGTGGAATTAAAAACTCCCAAAACCTTATCGATTCTCCTTGAATCATCCACCACCCTCAATGGTTCTTCTTCCAACATGTCATAGAAACACATAAAAAAACTCCACAGTCTAGCAAACTATCCCTAGACTCTTATCCCTCTAGAAAGAAGCCAAAATAGATTTTAACTCTTCCTTTGACACTTCCTCCACAAATATATCATTTTCCTTCTCTCCCACAAAACTCAGAAATAAAGATGTGTGTTGTTCATCGGGTTATTCCTCAAAAAGGAACAATGCCAAGGCACCCTATGGAGGAAAATATCCTCCCCACTCTAGGCTTTACTGAAAGATTCCATCAACCAAAGGGGTAACCCTCAATATGTTAAATTTGTTTAAGATTTAATGTTCAATAATTTGAAGAGGTTTTTACGTGTATAAAAATGTGTATTTATTTCAAATGCAAGATTTGAAACAATTAACTGAAAATAAAAGAGTTTGAGTTTTATAAAATAAATCACAATTAGCATGCAATCGTAAACATATCAGCACCATATTCCTATCTGACCAACTTTCAAGAGAACTTAAAGAAAGTATTGTCTATCCTCCACCACATTCCCACGTTCTGTCTATCTTTGTGTTGAGGCTGTTACGTAAGGTACTGCAGACGTGGCAATGAAATCACACCTAAATAAAACTACTACCAAACTTAAAAAAATTAAAAAAAAATCAAATCTCTAAAATCAAACAAACTCCAACACACAACTTTCGCTAAAAATTTAAAAATGCCTAAAAATGATATGAAAATATATAATGCAATTCATTTTAACCCTTTTACGATTAAAATGAGCTAAACATGCAAATAGCTAAAATGATTAAAAGATCTAATGTAATTCTTTTTAACTCTTTTTTGATTCAAATGAGCTTAAAGATGCAAACAATTGAGATGATAGAAAAATGTAATGTAACTCCTTTTTAACCCATTTTCGATTCAAATGAGCCAAAAATGCAAATACCTAAGATGCAAAGGCTAGTCAATGATCATCGCTAACTTTTCCAATCAGAAACAAACTCAATCAAATAGGCAGAGGCTGAAAAGATAAAAAAAAAAAAAATCACCTACAGGACTTGGTCACACCTATTTTTGTAGCAATCGGTGGCCAAATAGGTATGGTTGTGAGTTGTTGTGTAGCAGCAAGTGAGAAATGTCTGTGGCCATGCCTTTTGTAAAGGCAATTTGTGGATAGCCGCAACTACCCATAAATTAATCAAGCAAACTTGCATGCACTTGGGATTTAATTGTGCACACTACAAAATCTACATAACCTTCCTAAGATTAAAAGAAGCAAGAGAAACACCCGAAATATTGAGGAAAGACCTCTAATTTATTTTCCTAGTGGAGTTGCCAATTATGTTATAGGGAAATATACCTACATATAAGCAATCAAATCCCCATTAAATGGGTGTAATTCAATGACAGACAAAGGGATAGACAATGTATTTCTTTCACATAAGACTAACATGCATTTTCAAAAGTAAATGAGAAAAGGAAGAAGGAGAATACCTGATTTTGAATGGTTGTCCAAAGTGTCAAATGAAATTCACTTGATCTCACTCTAGCCCTGTTGCTTCACCAAATAATATGTGCAATCATCCAACAAGCAATACCTTCCTCATTCTTTCATAAAACAATAAATAGAAACTTGGATGAATAAAATTGTAATCTAATATGTCAAGCTTAATTAGATCCATGAAACCTCATTAAAGATGCAAAATATATCCATAAACATAGATATCATTTTTTGGAGGGGAGAAGATAGATCTATATTTATTAAATGGAGTTACAACAATGTTGATTTCCTTAAGATTCACCACTGTACTCCTAGTTCCCAAGACCCAAAGTCTTCCTCCTTGGTCTAAATTCCACCTCCATTGAAAAAGTACTATCTGGAATTGTATCACAACAAGATAGACAATTGAATGGCTAATAGATCTCATCTAATCTCTAATCACACTAATGTTGATGCCCAACACTCAACAATGGTATCAAACTCAATACCAAAGGTTCACGCTAGAATTTGATAGCATAAGGATGCTTGGATATAGACTCCTCTCCCTTGACTTTGGAACTCATACTTATAGATTTTTTAGGAGATAATAATAGAATACATGGCATGCAAGTTCTCGAAATATGAACCATGCATAGCCTTCATGCGATCCGTTTGGCTTTTGCCAACTCACTATTCTTCATCTTTTTTGTGAATTTCTATTTTTCGAAGCTTTAAAGGGAAACCATGGGTTTTATATTGAAAAACCATGTGTAACCGCATATGACCTATGGGAAAGGCATGGCCGGCCGCTCTTTTTACTAGGATAAGTGCATTTTTGATGTCCTTTTAATAATAAAGTCTTTTGTGAGAAAAATCTTCTTGATCTGATAGTGTATTTTGGTCATCTACATTTGTCTTGGCCTATGGTGCCAAATACAGGTGTAACAAAGTGGAACTAAAATCTATGAAAACCTTTCATTTTATCATTGAATCCTTCACCACCCTCAACAATCATTATTCCAACATGTCATAGAAACCTATAAAAAACTTCACATTCCAACCATCTAGCATTGGACTCTTATCCATGTGGAAAGAAGCCATAATAGATTCCAAATCTCGCTTTGACACTTCCTCCACCAATATATCATTTGCTTCATCTCTTACAAATCTTGGAAAGAAAGAGGCAATCTTTAGTATAATATATTAACTCTATATTGTTCACTATACATCCCCATAAAATGGGAAACCACAATATCTACAATTTCCTCTAAAGCCTTAGCTTTGCTAGTATCATACTTCTACATTGTTAACATTTTTCATTTGACAAGCACGATTGTGAAAGTACATTGTGTTTTTATCGGCATCTTCTAACCACAAGGCCCTACTCTTTAATCTCAATTGGGCTTCCTTTTCTTTGGTAAGTTTCCTCTTAGATTGTTCCAATTTTTTTAATCTATTCCAAGAACCTTAATAAAAGTTTCCTTCACAGTCTTGACCATACTATTTGATTCTCCACATCAACTAAATGTTGTGTATCTATTTTTCTCTTGGTATGAGTCAAATTTGAGACTGTCGTCTTTAATTTTTTAAGATTTGCTACAAATTGTGGACTTATTGAATCCCTTGAAAAGTCCTCATATATTACCCATTATGACCTTACTAAATTTATGAATCCCTTATCCTCTATCCACTTTGAATTAAATTTGAATGAGCTAGGAGGTTTGTTATTTTCCTTCTTTAATTGGAGTATGATTGGAAGGTGGTCTAAATCCCCTCCTACCTCTACCCAAGATCTCATCCTTTCAGCATCACTCAACACTAATTCAAACAAAAAAAAAAAAACTATCAATCCTTTTCGAGATCTTATATTCTCATGTCCTTATATTCCTCTAGGTAGGGGTTATATTTATTAGCTCCACATCCACTAGCCTTTCTCCCTCAATTTTTTGTAACAAAAATCAGCCAATGGATACCTCCTACTTGCATTCACCGAAAACTCAGGTCTTTTGAAGGTAAAACTAAGGTCTCCCCCCAACATAACTTTATTGGCTATTAGAAAATTTTGGTCCAACAAATCTTCTAAGGAGAGAATTATTTCCTCATATGGCCCATGAACATTAACTATAGAGAAATCCTTCCCAAAATCTATTGAGTGGAGTTCAACTCCAATCCCCGATACTAAAAACGCATAACTAATCAATCTCAATTGATATTTTTCTCCAACCCATCAAAAAAACCCCAAAGCACCCTACAAAGTCTATTGCTAAAGAGACCCTTTCCTTTTAGCTCTGTTAGAGATATTTTATGATATTATTTCCCTCTCTTTTGGTTCTGAGCAATGTAAATGTGGGATTTCCTACCCATTATAGGTTGAGATCCTTCCTTCCCTACATCCCTATTTAAGTTGCCTTAAACTCCTATAATATATGCAAACTTTCCCCCCTTCCTAGATCCAATGTGTTTTCTATAAGGGCCAAAAATAGAGTGTTCATTTGCTTCATTAAGAGAGAAAAGGTTTTGCATACAAAGATCGAAGCTATTTGGATCGATTGAACATATACACCACCTAATTAGTTACATGGAGTGAAAATGCTTGGAGAAAACTAATTAAACTGGATATCAATATAGTGTTTTTCCCCTCGAAAAAAGTCACTTCTTACTAAAAACAAAATATTACATTCTTCATACACTTTGAAAAAAGCATTAATGTAACTATCAAAAAGATAATTGCCCTTCCCATCTACCTTCACATGATGTAGAGGCATGCAAGAACTCTTCATTGATTCTACATAATCTTCCCCATATATAAACTAACATTACTTAAAAAGGAGTTTGTTTATACAACCCACAAAGTACAAGATTTCACTTGCTATCAAAAAATACATAACAATCCATAAATCAACGATCTTTCTAGCCTATTATCAAGGAGGTCTTTTAAAGAAACAAACAAGTCCAAAAGAAATAATTTAAACATGCTTTTGTTGCTAAGTTTGATCTTGACTCATGCCCTAATCATTATCAATTTGATAATAGACTCAATGGCCCCCTCCTTAAACTCCATGAGAACCATTGAATTGATTTACATTTGTATTACATATTTGGACAAGCCATTTGCCACAGTATTGAGCTCTATGTAAACATGATGATAAGAGATGTTACAAAACATAATCTCCATTCCTTTTATCTCGTCTATAATGGTTTGTATAATTAAGTTCTTCGTCATATAGATGGAAATTATCCACTTTAGTACCACAAAAGAATCACCAAAACCCTATAATATTGATACCCCCTTATCTGCTACTAGTTTCAATAAAAGTTTCAGAGCCATAAACTCTGTACAATTATTGGACCCCCCAACCAAATCCTACTTTAAATTTTATATGATGAGACTCGTGCATAAATGAAGTATGTCTTTTGCCACATACAACTTGTCGCCCTTGACTAGAACCATTGAAATACCACCAAGCCATTTATTTATTGATTGGAGGGTGGATAGATATCCTTGTTTTTTGAACCTTTGGGAAAAATTTTATGCTTTCAAATATCAATCTAATTTGAGATGCACATTGAAAGGTACACATACACCTATCTTGAAATTCAACAATGTTTATAGCTAACCAAATGCCCCAATATGCCACAAACGGAAGACTTCTAAAGGATTTAAGATCTGTGTTCTAGAGCTAGTGCTTCAAACACCCTTTTATTGTCTGACCTTACCATACACCTCTATAGTGATTCAAATCATCCATCTCTACTCAAGCCTTTCTAGCATATGTACAACTGTACAGAAGATGGCCAATTGTTTCTAATCTCTATTTGTATAAAGTACAAGGCCCTAGTCCATGATGACTTTATTTTTGTAGAATTTCCCATGTTAATTCTATATTCATTAAAATTAACCATGCATAACCCTTGTTTTGAGAGGGGATTTGATCTTCCATAGGGCCTTCCACCAACAAACCTACCCTTCTTAGTTTTCATCCACAAACATTGCATTGTATCCCAATCTTGGAGTGTATTCCCCTAAGGATGGATTCGTTGACCAAACTGAAACATCCTCCTCCTCTTCGATTTGTATACAAATATTTTTGAGGTGATCGACATGGGCCTTCTAGTAAATAGCTTCTACCTCTATCAAACCTATCATCTCTTCATTTTTCCATCCTTGTTACCAACTTGAGGTAGTTATTACATCAACAACCTCACCAATATTGTGAATTCCTTGTTGT
>JASDQU010103491.1:42626-59091 GCA_032191745.1 Picea mariana | reverse complement strand
TGTCTGACCTTACCATACACCTCTATAGTGATTCAAATCATCCATCTCTACTCAAGCCTTTCTAGCATATGTACAACTGTACAGAAGATGGCCAATTGTTTCTAATCTCTATTTGTATAAAGTACAAGGCCCTAGTCCATGATGACTTTATTTTTGTAGAATTTCCCATGTTAATTCTATATTCATTAAAATTAACCATGCATAACCCTTGTTTTGAGAGGGGATTTGATCTTCCATAGGGCCTTCCACCAACAAACCTACCCTTCTTAGTTTTCATCCACAAACATTGCATTGTATCCCAATCTTGGAGTGTATTCCCCTAAGGATGGATTCGTTGACCAAACTGAAACATCCTCCTCCTCTTCGATTTGTATACAAATATTTTTGAGGTGATCGACATGGGCCTTCTAGTAAATAGCTTCTACCTCTATCAAACCTATCATCTCTTCATTTTTCCATCCTTGTTACCAACTTGAGGTAGTTATTACATCAACAACCTCACCAATATTGTGAATTCCTTGTTGTYGTAGAATAGCAATCATGTCCATTGATAATATATAGCCTTCTCCACAACTAACCCATGGTTTAGATCCTATTCTGACTTTTTCCCCATTGCCAACTTTTCATACTAACTAGTTTTCTAATAGAGAAAAATATGTTACAAGGGCCTTCCAAACAACAAACACATTATTTAGAGTTTTTTTTTTTTTTTTTTCTGTCTAATCCACTGTTCAAAAATAAGGGATTCAATGTATTTTTATGGTATCACCTAGCTCCACAAATCATCCTTGGAAATAAATCTCCATAGACTTTTGGTAGCCAAGGCCTTGCTAAAAAATTGTATGTTTATTAATCTGCAACCTCCCACTTCCTTTGATTTAGCTAAGGATTGACATTTGACAAGAGGTATGCCACATTTCTCTATCTTACATGTTCCTAGAAACTTAAAACATTTATTTATAATAGTTTCCAACACACATTTATGGATGTTGGAGATATTGTACCAATATATTGGAACAACCTCTAACACTGACTTAAGTAGGGTCACTCTTCCTCTCGAATAAAGCCATCTATTACATCACATCCACGTTCCTTTTTTGATATTCTCTATCAATCACTTCAAATCATTTTTCCTATAGTCATTAGGTTCAAAAAGAAACCCACATACATAAAACTTGCATGGAAATCTATATTTTGAAATGGGAAGACCTACATAATCCTTCTAACTTGATCATCCTCCATCCCATTACAGGAAATGGATGATTTGTGCATATTTATTTCCATCCTAGATGCTATAATGTATAGATCCAAAATCTCCTTTGGCTTGTTAACTTCTCTTCTAGACCCATCACAAAATAACAACACATCATCAACAAACAATAAATGATTCAAATAGAATGATGTTCCTAATTTTATCACACTTTGAGTTCATATTCATTTAGCCTCTATAATCGATCTACATAAGCTTATGCTACAATGAAAAAAATGTAAAGGAGACAACGGAAGTTTGTAACTTAGTCCTCTAGTGCGATTGAAGAACCCTGATGTTGATCCATTAATTAAAATTGCAATAGAAACTGAATATAAGCAACCCATAATCCAATTCACCATATGAACAAAAAAACCAATATGAATTAGTACAAGTCTCAAATAAAACAAAATGTATCTACCACAAACCTTAGATAGATCTAGTTTCATAATCATGGATTTCAACCTCCAAGTTTTAATACACTATAGACCTTCATATGCCACTCTTGTGGCTTTGTGGATTTTTCTCTCATGCAAAAATCCAAATTGCTCCTTTGAAATATTCTCGTAAAAAATCTTCTTCACCCCAACAACAATGATTTTTGCTATCATATTGTAAATGCAATTCCAAAGTGAGATAGGTCCAAAGTCATGAAATGATGTTGGAATATCCTTATTAGGGATCAAGGATAGTAAAGTGGAATTAAAAACTCCCAAAACCTTATCGATTCTCCTTGAATCCTCCACCACCCTTAATGGTTCTTCTTCCAACATGTCATAGAAACACATAAAAAAACTCCACAGTCTAGCAAACTAGCCCTAGACTCTTATCCCTCTAGAAAGAAGCCAAAATAGATTTTAACTCTTCCTTTGACACTTCCTCCACGAATATATCATTTTCCTTCTCTCCCACAAAACTCAGAAATAAAGATGTGTGTTGTTCCTCGGGTTGTTCCTCAAAAAGGAGCAATGCCAAGGCACCCTGTGGAGGAAAATATCCTCCCCACTCTAGGATTTACTGAAAGATTCCATCAGCCAAAGGGGGTAACCCTCAATATGTGAAATATGTTTAAGATTTTGTGTTCAATAATTTGAAGAGGTTTTTGCGTGTATAAAAATGTGTATTTATTTCAAATGCAAGATTTGAAACAATTAACTGAAAATAAAAGAGTTTGAGTTTTATAAAATAAATCACAATTAGCATGCAATCGTAAACATATCAGTACCATATTCCTATCTGACCAACTTTCAAGATAAGTTAAAGAAACTATTGTCTATCCTCCACCACATTCCCACGTTCTGTACATCTTTGCATTGAGGCTGTTACGTAAGGTACTGCAGACGTGGCAATGAAAGTTCACGTGGAGATCGATGTTGACATGAAAACTAGAGTTGATGTGGAAGTTATTGCTAACATAATCATATTGGTTGGAGAAGAATCATGGACTGTGTTGGAATATTTCTCTAATAGAGGGATTTTATTCTTCAACTTTGCGATTTGTTTCCATTGAACGCCTTCTAGGATTTTACCTGCAATCATCTTCCTTGTAGCAATGTCTAACTGTGTGTAAATATTATAATTAGTAGGAGGCGTAGTTTTCTAAATCTTCATTAGAGTGCATAATAATAACAAAAACATCTAAAAAGCATTTCATAAATAACCAGCCCTCTGATAATACCATTTACATCTCAAATTGTCCATAGTTTGTTCTTTCTTTTTCCAGGGCTTCTTCATAATGTTCTCTATGACAAACCATCCCTCATTGGTTCATGGAACTGGAAGTCCCAATGAAAATGCTTCTGAAAATCTATTCTTAAACTCATGTATAAAGTCTTGAACTACTTGGCATCCGTATTGAGTAGATAATATCAATTTAAGTGTGACATTCACTTGGCCAGTTGTCATGATGAAAGTTGTTATGTCCTTGATTCCTACAAGTTTAAGTCCTCCATTGTCTTACTACTAACAAACTTTATTACTTGATTTACAATTTAGACTTTATCTCCTAACTGCTCCCATGCTTTGGTGATCTACATCCTGCTACTTCTCTCTGAATCTTCAGTTTCTGACAATACATTGAAATGAGTCTTCATCTATTGCATGACTTTTTTTTATCTAATCCCAGATATAATGTTTTTCCCCTCCTTGCAGCAAATTTCTGATCAGATTTCTTCTTGAGGTCTTCAAAATCCGCAATCTGAACACTATCCTGAGCTATAACTTTGTCCTTTTTAGCTATGGCAACATAATTTTGTTCAGTTAAAGAATTTATGTTATTCACTTTCTCCTGAATTTCTACTAATTATGAATCCTTTAACTCAATCAAATACTTTGCTTGTCTAATATCCTTTTGTAATATTGCAACCTACCCTTCCAACTTTACAATCTGCTCTGCTTCATAACCTTTAGGCAGAATCTCTATGTCAGGAATTCTTTTTTTTTAAGAATTTCTGCTAAGGAATCTTCCTTCTCTTTATTCAATCTTTCTATCAGTTTTTCCAAATTTCTGCTTTGGTCTTGCGAGGTTTTCAACTGTCTGTGGAGTTGATCTTTTTATTTTTCTAGTTCTATCAATTCACTTGTTTGAATATGCTCTATAACATGCATATTTAGTTTCTTTCATAAGATCTAAATTTCTCTCTTTTTTCTTCAACAAGGAAAATATGGATGTTGTATCTTCTTATCCATGTCCCAAATTAATTAGCCTTTTTCTCCAAACCACTTAGTGAAATCATCTTGTCTCTATTGGTAGTGTTAGCACTAGAAGTCACCCTCAGATTGCAGAGAGAGTAAGCCTAGTACCCATCAATTTGTGTGTCACAATGAATAAATTTAAGGGGGGTCGCATAGGTGCAGACTCAAGATGATATCGCTTTAACTCAGAAAACTGGACTGGTATGCACAGGCAGATGAGGTCTTGACTCAACTTCAGTCAGTACGGTGTAGTATAGATGAGTAGGAGGAAGAATGGTAAGGAGAACATAAAGGTCTGTTGTGGACATCTGGTCTTCTAGTAGCCCAAGGAGGAAAAAACTCAGAAAACAAGATCCTCTTTGATTCAGAGTTTTAAAAAACTGAATGAAGTTATAATCGGACTGAAATCAAACATACATCACAATATAGTTACAACAACTCGATTGGATCATCCATGCCCGAGCCATTCAGTATCAAAGGCAAAAGAGATGGAAAATAAGGTTGACTTAGATTGAATAAGAAATCTCAAATCCCATTACATAATCAGAGAACCAGAGCTTCAACAAAGCCTTACAATACGGGAGTGTAGCTCAACCATCAACCATAACAAAATATCAAAACTGAGTATATATACTCAAAATTGTTGCAACTACCAGGAGCGTGATCGGACCACTGCATTAACACTTTCATTCGGCGTTTGCTTTGTCATATTGTGCAGGCCTCCTCATGTCAGATGTGATCCAAGCACAGTTATGTGCTTTACAGGAAAATATGTCCATAAGGAAGCTTCGGATTGACAGTCTACCTTTACGTCCGCTCTCTGCATGTTTTCCATTTATGGGGCTTTGTTGGACGCTTGGAGGGAGGGTTTGGCAGGCAGACGTGGACACTGATGATAGGGAGCTGACGAGATGACTGGGACTGTGTGGGTGCCAAAATGTCATATCATTTTCCTACTTAGGACAAAAACATTTGATGGGTTTTTTTAGCCCTCTTCTTTCATTTTTTTCGCCAGAATGCCACTTCCTAGGGAAACACCCCCCTGATCAATAATGTGTGATAACAGGTAGCTCTCTCAACTTTTAACTGATTCTCTAATCTATTTATTTGCAACTTTAACTTTCTAACATTCAAAGTTGCTCGAATTAGATATTTTTCCACCAAATATTATGTTTGCTTATGCCATTGGATCTTGTCTTCTAGAGGCAATGCATTTATATCCACTGAAATATTATTTATGTCATAAACTTGGATCCTCGGGTCTTTCTCAAGTTTATCCATTTTGGGTTGTAGGATAGCCATTTGGAATGACCCCTTTTCATAATCATTTGTAGACAAAAACTTGGGTGGTGCAGGCCCTCCATTTTAGTAAATACATCCAATTTCTCTTCTGAAGTGGACAGCTCTCTTAACACTTCTCCTCCCATGAAGAATCTACTATCACTTAGAAATTTGAATCACTTGAATATTTGAAATGTGTTATTGAAATAACAGACTTCTGGAAAGAAGGCTTGTTTATTTCTCCCATTGAATCTGATTCCTCTTCTGCTTGTGAATCTAGCTTTGTCCTTTTGGGAGGAGGTGCATGTTCATCAACCTCCATTGGATCTTCCTCTATCTTTTTCTGTAGTTATGTTTTTTAAGGTGTCTCCATCATGAAATAAACTACTTTATTGACTTGATCCTCTTCAATATGGATAATTGAAGAAGATGTAAAGTTGTCTTTGGCAGGTCCTCTTTGAATATTCTCCTTCTTTGGTGTACTCATGCTCTAGCACTGGATTAACTGTTGAACTTATGTCCAAGAATTTTTGTTTGTCATTCTTTCCTTTGTTGCATCTAAGTGATGAACATAAGATTGAAGACCAACTGCATGTTTCATGTTAGAAGTTACATGGAAAGGATCATATTTCCAACGATTATCTTGCTAAAAATTGAATTCTTTCATAATTCTTTCTATAATTTATAAGGATGAATTATCTTTTACTATGAAAAATAAAACTTTAGTTGGGAATTGAATAATATTATTTTTAGACTTAGAAGCAAAATTATGATAATCTGAGCTCACCTTATAAATTCTAGTGCAAAAATCCTATGAGTAAGAAAAATAGGTAACCTGTAAGGTTGTGATTCAAACCCATGAACCCTTATGACTATGTCATTGTCAGAAATATACCAGTCTCTAACCTTCACTTTATGCCCTAGGTGTAAAGCATTTATGCAGTCATGGAAGATCCTTAGAGGGGGCTCATTATGAATTAAAATGTAAACAGTGACCATGACATGATCAATAAAATATGTATATCCATCCTTCTGACCTTGATTCTTCACAAAATTAGTCCATTCATTAACATGAATGGAATTTACTTGCTGATTACTTTCTTTAGATTTAAAGATTCAAGATGAGAAAGTTGTTGATGCATTAGTATATAAATTAAATGTGATTGATACCTAAAACTTTTCCAATCTTCAAAGAATGTCAATTGTTCATGAATGGTATCATAGAGGTACTATGCATAATTAAATTTATTTCCTTTAGAAATTTTCAACAGAAAACCTAAGATAGTAGCATCCACCAGAGTGTCAATGTTATATCCAAGGATTAAACAAATCATAGTTATAACCTCTTTAACTGAATCTTTAAATAATGATGATTCTAAAGGAAGAATAAATTTAGTTCCACCTAGTGTAATTACCAAATATGTCACGAAAATAAGCATTTATGATACTTGCAGTGAACTAAACTCAAGGGCAAGGGCATCTTCATCTAGTTTTCCCTATTTTTAGATAGTGATAGTATTTCAGCAATAACATTTTCTGAAATTGAGAAAATTGCTTTCTGTTTTTTATCTCTGATAACCCTTTGTGTCGAATCATAGTTCTAAGCACACATAAGCACCAATTCTGGAAAGTGGAAACTGGTAGGCACAATTTCCCTAAATAAACTAGAGTCCCATGCAAGTAAATGTTCACTATTGTTGTTAAAATTGGTGAATGTTATAGTTTTGAGATCCTTGATAGCTTTTATCGTATTTTTGGTCTAAAAGATGTCAAAGTGTTTTTCTATGAGATGTTTAAAAACTAGGTTTTCTATTTTTGGTTGTTGAGAGGCAGAGGATTTCCTTCTAGGGGGCATTCAAGGGTTTGAGCTATGTTTTAAATAAAATTAGGACAGACCTCTCTTCAGGAGAAATTTAAGACAATTTTAAAAGATGGGTTGTCTTTTTAACTTACCCATGTGTGCAGGTTCCCCTCCACTCAAAGGGCTTGCCTCTTGTTTTGCAGATTATTAGCAGCAACTTCACAAACTCATGAGCCTGTATCATTTGTTCAAATAAGTTTTAGCAATAAACATGAGGTGACAGACTATTACTAATCTAGTTAACATTTTATTAAATGTCATATTACGTGTCAATTTGTGGTTGGATTTCGATGATCGTGTGGCTGACAAGTTTTAAATACTCCCAACTAACAAGTAGTAATACGAGGGTTTTATGACACTGAGATGGTTTCGGGCTTGGGGTAGGTGGTTTTATAAACTTGAATAAAGTCCTGACTTAAGTGTTGATAAGCCACGTGTCTTTCAAATGGTTTGGCGGATTCAAAGCTTT
Source organism: Picea mariana (assembly GCA_032191745.1). Lineage (NCBI taxonomy): Eukaryota > Viridiplantae > Streptophyta > Pinopsida > Pinales > Pinaceae > Picea > Picea mariana. The sequence goes on along the minus strand of JASDQU010103491.1, from coordinate 51,537 downwards.
ACATTATATTATATGTCGTGCACCTTGATCCCCCGAAATCAATCTAAGCCATTGATCCTTCTCTTTTCGCAACCATCAGATATATATATATATATATATATATATATATATTGTGACTCGCAAAATCGACAACTAACCGAGATGGTTTCGGGCTTGGGGTAGGTGGTTTTATAAACCTGAATAAAGTCCTGACTTAAGTGTTGATAAGCCAAGTGTCTTTCAAATGGTTTGGCGGATTCAAAGCTTTACATTATATTATGTCGTGCACCTTGATCCCCCGAAATCAATCTAAGCCATCGATCCTTCTCTTTTCACAACCACAGATATATATATTGTGACTCGCAGAATCAACAACTAGTTGAGCATATATATATATATATATATTGTGACTCGCAAAATCGACAACTAGTCGGGCACGTACTCGCATGACATGGGGTCATGCTATCCGAATGCTACCACTATAACCTCCAGGTGTGTGCGCGTGTGTGTGTGTGTATATTGTGACTCGCAAAATCGACAACTAGTCGGGCACGTACTCGCATGACATGGGGTCATTCTATCCAAATGCTACCACTATAACCTCCAGGTGTGCCCATGATGCCCCATACGTGACACACAAGGTAAGTTGGGGTTTTGAACCACTGACTTCACATAACGAAGTGCTTGAACAATACACTCCATCACCGATTTTCCTACACCTCAGGGACATGTTAATTTTAAATTTAATTTAAAGTGTGCATGATGTATTTATGTTTTAAAGTGTCTTTTAGGCCTAAATTAATCCAGTTTATCATTAATATGAGAAGATCTTAAAACTAAAGAAAACAAATTAAGATATTAAGGAATAAAATTGGATTTTTGTCATTTAACACTATAGATATTTAATTATTCATGCTTAGTTATAACAATGTGATTTTCACTACTTTAGAAATATTAACTTTATCATGTTCTTTTTACAACCTCTTAAAGTGGAAAACCCCAATATCTACAATTTCATTGAAAGGCCTAGCTTTCAAGAAAAAGAGAACCAGGAACTCGCAAAAGAAAACAAGGTCAAAATGTCAACTAGGGCATAGCTCCAAAGTGGTCATGGACACAAAGGGTGCAAGTGCAAACCACTCATCCTGATAATCCTCAAGTCTCACCATTGGCAACTGTTGATGTTTGGAAAACATCGGGAAGACATTCTCTGAGATTAATAATTAATAATATAAGTAAATAATAATAAAAAATAGTTATTGATTATCCAAGGGACGTATCCTTTCATGGATGGTCACCACATGTTCTCTATATATGAAACACTCATCATTGTAATAATATATTGAATATAATATATTCTCATATAGAAAAATCAACAGCAACATGATCTAGTGCTAGCCCCAAGGAAGCTACAACCAAGCATGGAGGGGTGATTAAATCGCAAAGAACCAATAGATATGACCCTCTTGCAAAGCAATCCTCTAGTTGTGGAAATTTTTCAGAAAGTTGGATTGGATGGTTTCAATATTGTACAAGAATGTAGGGATTTGATGATGACCTTACAATGGAATTTTCTCAAACCTTCGAGACAAATGTACCTAGGGCATAATACCATGGGTGTGTTGTTGTGGTAAGAGGAATGGAAATCAGAGTAGATGTGGAGGAAATTGCTAGGGTTGCAAGGTTACCTATTCGAAAATGTTAGGGGAAGATGATAGATTTGTAGCTCAAGGAGTTAAGAAAGAATTTATCCTATCCTTTGAGACTATGGAAGATACAAAAGAAGGTTTTAAAATTCCCATAATCGGTTTTTCTATTTAATAGGTTGTTCAATATTGAGATCTAGATTCTGCAACTTGATTATAAAAATGGAATTCTACATATATGGATCTTGCACCAGTAGAATCAAGGGCTAGGGGGGGAAGAGCACCTGCGACATCCGTTTCGGTCCCAATTAATTAGGGATCAAGGCCCCTTCTGTTTTTTAAAACATCTCACATTAATGTCTTTTTTTTAACTTATTAATTAAGTCACTTATAATTCTATCTTTCTTACTCGCATTCCTTCATGTGTGTGTGTGTGTGTGTGTGTGTGTGTTTCTCAAGGCTACTTGCCTAGACTATTTCAGAAGCCATCATCCTCAATAATAAGTGAAAAGTAGTTACCATCGTTCTTCTGCATTTCCTAGATAGTACTAATCGTTTTCATATGATTAGCATAGTTGTGAAAGTATCTCATGTTTTGATCATTGTTTTCTAGACAAAAGGCCTCTCTCTATAATCTCCATTGGGCTTCATTTTCTTCCATAAATTTCCTCTTAGAATGTTCCAAGTTTTTTGATATGTTCCTAGAACATTCATCAAAGTTTTATTTCATAGTCTTGAGCATGCATATATCTTATTTGATTCTATGCAACAACCAAATCTTTCTCATCTCTCCTTTTCTTGGTATGAGCCCAATTTGGCACTGCACTTTTGACTTTTTAAATATTTGCTTCAAAATGTAGACTCGTTGACTCCCTTGAAGAATCGTCATAATTAACCCACTACGAGTTCACTAAATTTATGATTCCCTCGTCCTATAGACATGTTGAATTAAATTTGAATGAGATAGGAGGTTTGTCATCTTCCTTCTTTGATTTGGAGAGGACTAGAAGGTGGCTTGAATCCCCTCCCACCTCTACCTAAGACAGCATCCTTTCAAGGTCACTCAACATTGACTCAAATACAAGAAATCTATCAAGCCTTTTAAAGATCTTATCTTCCTCTGTCCTCATTTGTCTCTAGGTAGGGGTTAGTTTTATTATCTCTACATCCACTAGCCCTGCTACCTCGAATTTGCGTAATAAAAAATTAGCCAAAGGATCCTCCATAACTGCATTCACCTAAATCACAATTATTTTTTATGGTAAAATGAAGGTCTCCCCGTAGGAAAATTTTATTATCTATTAGAAAATTCTAGTCCAACAAATACTCCTATAAGATAATTATATCCACATATCGCCCATATCCATTAACAATAGAGAAAGACTTCTCTAACTCCATTGAGTAGATTTCATCTCTAATCCTTGACAACAAAAATAGTGACCTAATCAATCTTGTTGGTCTTTTTCTCCAATCAATTAACAAACCTCTATTGTGGCTTGTAACATATACTACTAAAAATTCCTATTCCTTCTAGGTCTTTTAGGGTTCTTCGATGATTTTCTTTTCCTCATCCATTGTTTCTTGAATCATTATTATGTAAGGTTTGGGAATGTCAACTAACCTACCCAAGACAAGTTTTTTAGAGGGATTACACAACCCCTTTATGTTGAGGGACATAATTATAATTTGGAAACCTTTTGTTGTTTCTCTAATGACCCCTTTCAAGACTTGTTGTTTCCCATGTATGACTTCCTTAAGGGATTGGTTCTGAGCAATGGAAATGTGGGATTTCCTACTCTTGCTAGGTTGAGATCCTTCCTTCCCTATATCCTTACTTAAGTTGCATTCAACTCCTCCAGTATCTATAGATTTAACTCCCTTCCTATATTTGAGGTGATATCTAAAAGGGTCAAAACGAGAAAGGGTCTCCCAAACCCCCTTAAGACTCCTCCCTCAAGTCTAGGCTAGAGAGTAATTCCCATACTGGTGGTGGAAACCCTCCCATACCTTGAATATAACCTGAAACTATCCCTTCCCAACCTCTTTATTGTTTCTGTATCCTAAACTTATTAATATGAAACTCTCTATACACTTCAATCCTATGCCACCAACCATGACATAAATTTACAGCTATATTCTCTAAACTAGTAGGATAGTTATAAGAATAGTTTAACTTGTGTAAATGTCTAGGAGATTGAACTAGTGAATATTTTGAGCTCGTAGTCTCTTTAACATACATGTCCAAGTCACATTCATCATTTCCACCAGAGCATTCCTAATTGTGTTTGCAATTAGGTCATCTTTACCACATAAGGGAATTGTTTACAACCTATGAGGTTGAAACTTCATGGTTATCCTCTTTCTTCTCCTTTCAAACACTACAACTTCTCCTTTATGCCTTTCCATCCAAGCCCTTGGTAGAATATGCTTCATTTTCTACCTTATGCAGTGAGCATGCACTAGTCCTCCTTTTCCATTCCTTTTTATGAAATTTTAGGAGGTAGTCACTGGGCAATTGCCCATATGTGGATAAAGGGGGTTTGGAAGTCATTACTAGGGTATTTGTCTCATTACCACGCATTGGTGAGAGGACAGTTAGATTTTCATTTTAGAACAAAAGAGGATGCAACAAACATATTGAAGTTGAGATGGTTTTCACATTTATGGTCTTTAACCGTGAAAAAAAGGTCTCTTTGTATTGATCTAAGCTTGAAGAGGATCATAATGCATCGTTTCTAGGTTAATTTGTCGTGCCTAACTTCCTACGGTCAGAGAAAGTGGATGAACAATTGAAAATGGATACCTCATATTAAGTGGATTTTATACTGGTGGAAATGGATTTGAAGGATGGGTTGGTAAAGGACATTGAAATAAAGGTGGGGAGTATGAATTATGTGCAAATGCTAGATTACATTGGAATTCCATTCCAATGTGGAATTCCAATGTCCGAGATGTCAAAAGGGAGAGATTCTTCTTAGAGATATACATTCCATAAAAATGCCCAATCTATATTTTACTTGACATTTCAACTACATGCTCCATAGTAATATCTTCACGAAGGACTAGTTTAGTCTTGGCTCTTAACAACTTAACATGTTTTATTCCATTCCTCCTCGAGTTAAATAGAGGGATACCACCATTATTTCCTACATAGTTCAAGATGTACCCTTCTTCCTCTACAATTTTTGGAATCCCCACCTTCAAACTATCCTACTCCTCAACACCATGAACAACCACAATATAGTTCTTAGCAACAAGGTCTTCCATGGTAACAAATTTCCTTCCAAGATCTTCCTCGACTCTATGCATAGGGATATTCTTAGGTGAAAGGACATGTCCCGATAAAGCTCTAATTGGTTACACTTGACATGGGGTCTTTTCACCCATGATGCCCAAAAGAACTTTACTTCTGGCCTCATCTTTTTTATAGACCTGTCAATTCTACTTAGCACCTCCATCATTCCATTGGAGTCCAAGGATTTTGGTATGAGCATTGGTGTGGCTAGATTAGTCCCCCTCCTCCTTCTCTAGAAAGCTAACCTTTGACCAACACCTTTCCTACGAATCGGGTTGCTTCCACTCAAGAAGATAGGGAGCCCCTCGGTCAAGTCTATGGTGTAATCAACTTGCTCCTCTTCCAAACCTAGTTCTTGAAAACCCCTAAATCTCCACACTTCCTCCTCAATCTCCATTTCTCCACTCGTTCCATCACTATGTTTTTTCATCTTAGCAGTCTATTGTTTTTGTATTTGATTATTTTGATATTAATAACCCATTAATTAAAGTAGTTAGTGATGTGTGTAGTGTTTTGTCTCAATAAACCATTATTTTAGTATTTGATCAATTTGGTTGCTACAACACATAATTTTTTTATCACCTTACACTTAGTAGACTTAATTATTTGTCTTAAAAAATGGATGTTACTACAAACTTTTTTGTTATTGTCTAGCATTCAATTAGAAAAAAAAATTGGAAGAATATGCAGAAACACATTTGAACATGACAAATTGGTGGTAATTCCATTATATATCCAAAGCCACTCACGTAGTCTTTTGGTCCATATTAGAGGCACAATTGTACTACCCAAGTCCTTGGTGAAGCTTTTGTAAGATTCACACCACCCACTTTGAGCCACCATGTGGTCCCATGCATGCTTAACATTCCCATTTCCCCTGGCCAAGGTGGTTCATGTCTCCCCCACAAGACCATGCATTGTCGCTACATACATACCATAGATAGTGCTTTTTAGTGGGAATATTGCAATCCTTGTGATGTGATGTCCACCAGATCATTTCCCATAAAAAGAAGTCCCACACTTTCCCACATTCAGAAGGGAGGTACTTTTATGCTTTATAAGATTCAAAGCCCCCTGATTTGGTGTGGATGAAGACAAATGCAAGTCCCACGTGCAATGTTAATTTCTTAGTTATTTTACATGTTAATTGGTAAAAGTGAACCAGAATTTATACTCTTATAGCAAAATTATTATTTCTTAAAAAAAAAGACCCAATTTTAGCCAAACAAAATTGAAATTCTCAAGAGATGTGACTTCCAAGATTCAGAGGTAAAACCTATAAAAGAATGCCCTCTAAATTAATAGGGTGTGTTGGAAGCTTTGAGAAAATTTAGCCTTAGGTTCCTCTGGACAAGGGATAGAGAAAAATAGGCATTACTTTGGCCAATTGGTAGAGGATTGCTATGCCCAAGGAATGGGGTGGGTGGGGTATTAAGACGTCCACTTTTTCTCTAAAGCATTGGTTACAAAGACCACTTGGAGATTGGTTTTTTACAAGGGTATTTGGTGTGAAGTTGTGATGTAGAAATACTTAGAGCCACTCTTATCAAAGCAATGGATTGAGAGCCCTATAAAATCTCTACATAATGCATCTAACATCTAGAAGGTTACAATTTCAACTTTTCTTTTAATTAGCAGTTGGTTGATATGGAAAGTTGGAAATTTACATGTGGTCGGTGCTTTATGAGAATCCTCTTACATGGGAGAACCTTCAAAAAAAGAGAAAATAGGTCTTGGGGTGGTGTTGTTTGTGCAAAGTAAATGCAGAATCCATCTGCCATTTATTGGTGTTTTGTCCTTGTGTTGTCCAAGTCTACCGGAAAGTTAAAGCAATTATTGGTTTAAAACTCAATTAGATTGGTCAGAGTTGCGAGGAGTGTTTGAGAGTTTGGTGTGAAAATTTCACTTGTAATAACATTATAGTGTTGTCACTTCTCATTGCATGGGGTATCTAGCTTGTCAGAAATTATGTTTTGAGGATAGGTTTATTATGCCACTTTAGTGTGCTTCTCAAAGTTTAAACATTTTGAGATACTTTTAATAGGCAAATATTGAAAAACAACCAAGGAAAATAGTTGAAGAGGTGATTGATATATTTGGATCTTGGGCATACTTTAATGGTGTATTTCAAGGTGAGCCATCTATATGTGGAGTAGGGTTTATATTGTACATTAATGATAATAAAAAAAAAAATCTAGATTCAATGCTAGTTTAGGTAGAGGAACCAAAAATATGGTAGAATTATTGGTATTAAATCTTATTAGTATATCAGTAGTGGAGACGGGTATCAACAACCTATATATATTTGAGATTTACAAGTAGTGATAAATTGGATGGTGGGAATCTAGCCCATCTATCACTTGCTCTTGACAAACCCTTGACTAGACTTGAGTAGAATATGCTTAACCCTTTCTCTGTCTGCTACATCCTACTTTTTGACTTGGAATGAATAGTAATCTCCAGCTCGGCTACAATCCTCCTCCTCTGAGATTTCCTAGTGGCTCCCGTGGAAAATTTTGTGTTGAGGCTTGCTTATGTGGAAATGTTGTCTTTATTGTCGCTCTTTCAGGTTATTTCTTTCTAGCATATCTTAATAGAAAGAAATGTGATAGTGGATGAATTGTAAAAAATGAGAGTATCAGGGCTAGTGGTATATTTGGGAGTATGTGGGTGGTGCTTCCTCGGAGTTCTTTCACGAGCCTTTTATTTAGGCCCTATCTCATGCTTTTATTGAGAGAGGTTGGAGTTTTCTTATTTGGGTCCATTATTAAAAGCGTTGTTTTTCGTTTTATTGTTTAATTTATAACGAGGATTGTATTATGGAAAATATGTTGTTTTTCACATTTTATTGAGGCTATATCTAATTGAATGAAAAATGATGTTATAAATAAGTTTATTGTGGTAGTTTTTTGGCACTATTGTACAGGGAAGTCTATATAAAAATAGTAGATGATATTTTGTACTATTTGGTACTCTTTTATCAATAGCATATGACAACATAAAAATGTTATCAAAAATATTATGTGGAATGTCATTTTGTTATGTTATGGTTAATAAAATTATGAATTAAAAAAAAACACTGGAAAAATAAAAAGATGGTAAAGTTATACAAATTTATAACTAGCTTGAAACCCAATTACAACCTACATAGATGCACATAAATTTTTCAACCAAGGAGAAGCTACATAGCAAGTAGTCCCTACTATGCCACTAATTTAAGAGAAACTATCAAGATGCACTAAATTAACTCTTGTCAAACACCATTTCATATACTTTGTTTAAATATGTTAATTAACTTGTTGAATAATTGAGAAATGTGATAGTTGTCGCCATCAAACATAAATTAAAATAAGATTTATTGGAACTCATAAACATCAAAGTTCGACATGTTATGTGGAAAGTGGATCCTACAATGTAATTGATGGCAATAGATTATCAACTAAACATCATGCAACCACGGGTAATTTGTGATATATTTTTTGTTGAGCATTATGCAATAACAATTAATTGATATGCACATACTTAATTGTTATCACTGAATTGGGATGCACCTTGATAACTCTAACTTAATGGATTCTATATTGATCATCCTGCATCCTGTAACAACCGTTAATTGATAAGCACATATAATGATAATTACCATTTCAATTTTAACTTAATAGAATGTGTAATCTCCCCTTATTGTGACAATAGTACTAGTGATGTCCCCAATTTGTGAGTAGTAATGGCAACTATGAAGGCTATTATTGTGGTAGTAATCTACATATAGTAAAATCACCAGGCTATTATTGTGGTAGTAATCTACATATAGTAAAATCACCCTATATATTATGTTGGTGGACACCCACTGTGTGTACCAACCCAATGGTCTCAAAGGTAGGCCTTCTTTATATGAGTTAATTACATTACAACCAAAATAATATTAAACTAGTCAATTCAGAAAGAATGAACTCATATATATATATATATATATATATATATATATATATAT
>JASDQU010103491.1:30169-42581 GCA_032191745.1 Picea mariana | reverse complement strand
AACACACCTTCCTTCTTTTATAGGGGATGGACCAAGAATAGTCAATTCAGAAAGAATGAACTCATATATATATATATATTACACACCTTCCTTCTTTTATAGGGGATGGACCAAGAATATTCTCTTTTTTGTTGATATATTATTCCTACTTGAATTATTATGAAAGCTAACCCTCCCTCCCATAGATGTGATTACAACAAGAATGACACATCCACTAACCTTTTTTCATATAGATAGGCATCCTAAGAATACACATGATACAACCCTTTGTACTTGGACACTTCATGTGAAAATTTTGCAAGTTGCAGCAACCAAAAATATGCATGTACAAAAATGAAAAAACACCGACAAAACTGACCCATGAGCATCCTTGATAAACATTGAAAATTGCATTAGGGAGAGGAGAAGAAAGGTTACAATTTCATCAGATTACATGCAAACACATCTATGGCCTTTATAAACTTACTAAATCCTTAAGTACTTACATTGATTCAGGTGGATATTGGTGGCCACCCACCTATTCTAACTGGATATCACACAGATTTCATCTTGGCACTTTCATTTTTCATCTTCATAGTTTTTTTCTATCTTTTCGGGTCCTAAACTTTTGGGGCCATTTTGAGGCCCTAAACAAAAAATTTTGGGACCACCATAGTCATACTATAGATGAAGTAAAAGTGTGAAATCATAATTTGTAGTCGTCAGATAGACCTTTCCAACAGGCTATTGTACGCCTAACACGAAGATCATATGCAAAAGTTATGACCCCAAGAAGTTGATGTACCAACTTACCCCAATGGGGCCCAAATGACTTTTGGCGCTTCATCTCCTAGGGTTAGGTTTTTGGATGTCTAGGGTTTTGGCATTCATGTTTGATGTAAAAAGGATTTTGGAGCCTCATTGTACTCATCGTCTTGTGAATGAGCATAGCCGTCACATCTCTTCTCATAGATAAGATGCCACCATTCTAGCAAGCTTGTTTCAGTCTGCATTTTATAGTTTCTAAATATTTCTTATTTAATATAAGTCAAGTTTTTTTGTATCTTTGTTATTATTCATTGTGTTTCTATGTTAGTATTAAGTATGTGCTTTCATTTCCCTCCTCTCATAAATCTGGATCAATGGTATCAGAGCAGTCTACTCCTTGTTGTTTTTAGTGCATGTCCTCGACTAGGTCAGGGTATATAGAGTTGGGTCTTGAGCTTATTTCTATTGAGGACAACTGCTCTCACACACCCAAGCAACCTTCCATGGTAGGAGAAAAGAAATATGATGGGACGTGAGATCCTTTCAATTGCTCAAGGAATCACTCGAGTGACAGAGGAACGAGATGATGGACAGCTTTGCAAAAATCCTTCGACGACTGTCGACAAGTGATGCATCTACCTCAAATGGAGGCGCCACCCCCTTCAAGATGGAAATCATTTTGATATTCCTATATTTGAAGTTCAAATAGATGCAGATGTTGTAGATAAATGGTTAAACCTTCTAGAAGGGTATTTTTCTGTCCACGACTTTTTCGATAGAGGAAAGATTACATTTGCACTCATCAAGGTTGTCCCCCATGTCAAAGATTGGTGGGAGACTTTCTATGAGAAAAAGGAAACAAAGGGATCTACAATATTTCTAGTTGCACCCACTTGGGGTTCCTTTAGGGATGATATTAAGGAACAATACTACCATGTTGGAAGTTATGACGACTTATATACAAGATGGACCACACTGCCGCAGGAAAGGGACCAAACAGTGCCAAAGTTCACCAATGTCTTCCATACCTTGTGCACAAAACCATGTATCAAAGACTCTGAGGGAAAACTGGTGCTCAAGTACCACGGTGGTATACATAGATACATCCAGACAGAAATGGAGTTTCTAGACATTTTGTCCTTGGGCGTGATTTATCGATATGTTGTCAAAATCGAGTAGGATGTTAAACAAAAGATGCAACAGTTTGGGTCTACAAACCCCTCATAGCAGAAGTAGGGCAAAGGCGACCCCAACCCGCAAAAAAAAGGGTAGAGAAAGGATGGGAAGCCACAGGACAACAAGTCTAAACCGCAAATAAAGAAGGACAATGGGAAGACAAAGAAAGAAACTGGGAAATGGTGTGAATTCCATAAGAGACCTTGGCATAACACCATTGAATGTTGCTCAAAGCAGTCATTAGTGGCCGAGGTGAAAGCCTTTGAATCATATGTAGGCTCCAACTTTGAGTCTGAACCAGAAAAAGGGATATGGATCATTGAGGTAGAACCCAATGCCACCGTTACTACCACCACCAAGGTTCAACATGATGAATCTGATGAACCAGAGGAAGTTGAGCACCTCTTTCGTTCACAGATGTGGGTGAAGGGTACTTCGTTGCACTTCATCATTGATAGTGGTAGCCAGAAGAACCTCACCTCAACAGAGGTCATCAAGTGGTTGGCTCTTCTGACATCACCACACCCACAGTCATACACCATTAGATGGCTCCGTCAAGGGAGCAATCTCTGCGTCATCCAACAGTGTCGCCAGTCCTATGGCATCAATCCCTTCAAAGATGAGGTATTGTGTGATGTCACCCCCCTTGAAGTTTGTGATGTTCTTTTGAGCCAACCTTATTTATGGAAATGTCATGTTGTATATGAGTCTAGGCCTCGTAGCATTATTATTACTTTGGACAGGAAATTATACAGGATACCATAGGTAGTCCCATCTACCACCATTTCCTTGATCGCTGCCAAGCAATGCAGGAAGGTCATCTCTCAGACTGGGAAGCTTTTATTCTTCATGATTCACACTCAAAGTGAGAAAAATGTTGCAGCCACATCATGGTCTCCGCAATAGGTATCTCCATGTAGCATAAACAAGTGGATAAGGTCATGGAAGAATACAAAAACAACTTCTCCTCACCTACTAGGGTACCTCTGCACTACCAGGTCAAGCATTCAATCAATATGACCCTCAGCGCACCACTACCTAATGGGATAGTCTATCGTTGCTCTCTGTCATAAAATGAGGAAATCAAGTGCTAGATCCAAGAGCTACTCAAAAAGGGGCACATCCGCCCAAGCTCATCACCTTGTGGAAGCCCAATCGTGCTTGTGTAGAAGAAAGACAGTTCTTAGCAACTCTGCATTGATTACCGGGCCCTAAATAAAATCATAGTCATGAACTAGTACACAATTCCCCAAATTGATGATCTCCTTGACCAGCTCAAGGGGACCAAATACTTCAGTAAGATTGATCTGAAGTCCAGCTACCACCAAGTCCCAATAGAGTAGACCGATGTATGAAATACTGCCTTCAAGTCCAAAGAAGGTATTTTTGAATGGTTGGTCATGCCTTAAGTTGTCGCACTAACCACGGTGCTACACTCCTGCAGACATGAGACCTTCGGATGGCCCCAACTCTATGATCAAAATCCTAACTTCGCCACTACCTACTAGTTTTTGGGCACAAACACAGTTGTCATTGATTTTCATCTGCAGGATGGGTTGTTGTGCCATTTGGGCCATCTCTACGTTCCATCAAGCGAGAGAGTGAAGTTGATTTGGGAAGCTCACTACAGTCGGGTGGCAAGACACTTTGGCATAGAGAAGACAGTGGAAGTGTTGCAACAAAATTTCTATTGGTCGAAACTCCGACAAGATGTCAGCAAGTATATCAGGTCCTGCACGACCTACGCCATTGCCAAATCGGCCATTAAGAAACGAGGAATGTACACCCCTCTACCTACTTCTGACAAGCCCTGGGAATCCATCTTGATGGACTACATGTCGGGCCTTCCTTCAACAAAGCAGGGAAATAACTGTGTTTTTGTGGTTGTTGATCGATTTTCCAAGATGGTGATTATGGTCGCTTGCAAGAAGAGCATCACAACATAGGCCACTACCAAGCTCTTCTTCGAATGAGTGTGGGTACATTTTGGGATACCACAAAACATCATCTATGATTGGGATAGTTGGTTCCTCAGTACATTTTGATTAAGCCTCTGGTCGTGGCTAGACACCAAGCTCACCAAATCCACGGCCTTCCACCCCCAAACGGATGGTCAAACTGAGGTCGTCAACAAGATGATCATGCATATTTTATGCAAGTACAATTCCAAGAATTTGCACACATGGGATGATATTCTTCCCTATGTTCAACACAGCTACATCAAAACCATACATAGCTCAACCGGCCACAACCCCTTTCATTTGGGGTTGGGATTTCAACCATTGGGTCCCATGGATGTTGCACTACTCCTTGCGTCCACATAGGCAAAATCATCCCATGCGCAAACTGAAGTCGACAAAGCTACATGATTCATTGAATGAATCCAACACATCTACCAACAGGTTCAGGATATTTTGCATAAGTCTAATGCTAAGTACAAGCAACACCATGATCAACATCGGGTGCCACACAAGTTTCAGGTGGGAAATAAAGTTTGTCTGCACTTGCAGAAAGAACGCTTTATAGGACCCCATCAGAAGCTTTGTCGACTCCACTATGGACCTTATAACATCACCAATGTTGTGGGTGACAATGATTTTGAGCTCAACATTCCCCCCTTCCTTGGCTTGCAGCCAATGTTTAATGTGGACCTCCTTCGGCCATACTTTCCACCATTATTGGACACCTCAGAGGTAGCAAAACATTTGACACTGATAGAGATCAACCCTGACTGCATGGAACAGGAATCCACTGATTAGATCATGGACACACATGTCAAGGGAAATTGCCTACATAAGTTTCATCTTTATTGTGTTGTCAAAGCAGAGCAACTCCTGCACCAAGGCAAGTGGCTCACCCGAGGCCAAATTCAACAAAAAATTTCTCATCTAGTGGGGGAAATCAATGCAATGGAGACCATTGCTTCCTGGGGGGGGAGGATTGATCCAGGTGGATATCGGTGGCCACCCACCTATTCCAACTAGATCACATACAGATTTCATCTTGTCAGTTTTTTTTTAGCTTTTCATGTCCCAAACTTCTAAGGCCATTTTGAGGCCCTAAATAGCATTTTTGGGGGGTGCCACTGTCACACTTTTAACAAAGGTAGAGTGTGACATCATAATGTGTAGTCCTTAGATAGACCTTTCCAACGAGCTATCGTGCACCTAAAATAGAGATAGTATGCAAAAGTTATGACCCCGAGAAGTTGATGTACCAACTTACCCCACGGGGCCCACATAACTTTTGGCACTTCATCTCCTAGGGTTAGGTTTTTGGATGTCTAGGGTTTTGGAATTCATGTTTAATGTAAAAAGGATTGTGGAGCCTCATTGTTATGATCTTCTTTCCATTGAGTGTATTCATCACATCTCTTCTCAGAGATAAGTTGCCACCATTCTAACAAGTTTGTTTCAGTCTGCATTTTACAGTTTTAGCATATTTCTTATTTAATAGAAGTCAAGTTTTATTGTATCTATGTTATTATCCATTGTGTCTCTGTGTTAATATTATAAATCTGTGATTTCATTTCATTCCGCTCATAAAATTGGATCATACATGTACCTAAACTCAAATGAATGCAAGACAATACAATTCTTTGTCAATTAGAGCTTTATATCATTCTAGAAAGGAACAACACTGGAAAATAAACGATTGGCATGGACAACAACACATTTTTCTGTATTTTTTTCTCTTAAAAAGGCGTCATCACAAATATAATACTAATTAAACTTGCCCAAAAAAAAAAATGAAAAAAAACACATCAACGTAGTTTTTTGTTTTCCAAATTCATGAAAAGAAAATATCTAATGGATCGATGAACTTAGGTTGGAACATTTGATTACAAACCAAAAAAAAAAATGATAAGTTGTATAATCTAGAAGCTTATTACAACCATCGACATCATGTGGTTCTCCACTGGGTATAAAATATATAGGGATGATATTGTTGGATATTTCTGCAACCAAATATATAAAAAAATAAACGAGTATGAACAACATGTTGAGTACACAACACACCCTAAAAAAAAATCGATTTATGAGTACCACTTTTCCTTTTTCAATATATTTGCACTATTTATAGTTTAAAAGTTTTGAACTTTCATTGTCTCATGTTTTCTTTAAATTGTTTAATGAATCTCTTTGTCTAAAAAACCCAAAAATTAGTATTTCAAGAAAAACAAGAAAAAATCAAATATATGGAAAAAAACTCAAACTTTTCCACAAAGTGTCGATAAGCTCATCGAGCATCGGTTAAAACACGTAAAGGACTAGTTTTTCTCCAAGCGTTGATGTCGAAAAGACACATTTCTAGCAAACATCGATAAGCTTATCAGGGTTCAGTAGAAAGGTAGTAAATACCAAGTTTTCCCCGAGCGTTGATAAGTTTTAAGTTTCTCGTTTTCTGCCAAGACCCGACGTGCTTTTGGAGGTCTACTTTGTGTTAAACATCAATAGTCTTTCAGACACAAACGCTTATTTTCAGGTCCCGATGTAAACCGCGTCGAGGGTCAAATTGTTGGTTAGCATAAAAGTACCATGGATTAAGGTTTTCCCAGAACATCGAATGAATATTCTTGGAATATTATCTCTAGGATTTTGCAAAGAAATGCCAAAACAACGATTTTGGTAGGTCCCAATGCACGTCCTATCAAGTCTCAACATGTGAAGTAAAGCATGTCGATGGAGCCAAAGGAATATTTCTAGAATATGATTTTGGGGGTTTATGAAAAGGTGTCGAAATAACAAAGTTTTGAAACCTGCGATGCACATTGTTAGTGAGTGTCGATAAGAAATGTAAAGCACACCAAAGAGGACGATTTTTTAAAGTGTCAAAATGAACAAAAAGTGACATGTTTTCCCACTATCAGTAACCAAAGCTCATTTAATGTGAATTTAGCAGTTGGAGGTATCATTTATACAGAATATGATCAAATGATTAAGATTTTCTTCTCTATATGCACTTCATTTCATTCCTTGGTCTTTAAATTCAAACTTGGATAATCAACTTCCTCACTTCGCATTGTGTCAGAACTTTCATCATTGTGAATGCCTTTGCTCTGAAACTAATGTGTCTATTAGTGTTTTGATTTGTAAAAAGTATAATTAGCATATGTTATTCGGTTCTTGTCTCTTTGACTCTGGTAAGTGGTTTAAATAACCTCAATTCTGTTAATATTGTTTTTTTGCAAGTTCAAAAAATGCTTCATCGTCGCCATGTTCAGTTCAATTATGCTCAAAGGACTATCAAATAGTTTTTGCTAATTTTGTGAATGGGTGGTCTCATCACAGATACAATTCCACCAAGAGGAACCTCCATTTGATACTTTCCCAAAATGGTGAAAGGAAAAGGAAAGGAGAAAATGGAAGCATCCAGTCCAGTGTCAACGAAAGGAGCGGAGACAACAACAATGGTAGAGTCAATAATTAGGATTCCCTTGAGGAAGTTGTATGTGTAATTGCTAGTGTAGAAGGATACTAAGTTGATCATTAGAATGAAATCTCCCTGGCTAGGATAGAATGAATTATTCATAAAAATCAAGGATGAATATTTTCCTAAATCAACACCACATAGTGACCCTCTTATCAGAGAGATGGATGATAAGGTCTTCCCCAACATTCAGTTGCAACTAATGTTGGTTGTGGAGCCTGATTATCTTCCTGATTCAGAGGTATTGTTTCAGTCGTATTTGAACCCCAGTTCCTAACGAGGGGGTGTGGAGGAGCTTCCCCCCGCCCCTCCAAATTTGTTGCTAGGGGGTCTAGGGGGGATTTATGGAGCCCCCCCCAGCAGGGGTTCCAAGGAAGCGCCCCCGAAGAGAATTTTTTGGGAAAATTGCCTTGTAAAATATTGTAATTTCGTAGTCAATTTGAATTGTTTATCATTAGGTTGCAGATCTAACAATAGAAGTTATGTTAGGGTTTTTTTCCCTAAAACGGAACTCTCTTTTATTAGAGAATTGTATTGCAGCTATGTATGAGAGTGAATGTTGTATTCTGAGAGAGGAGACTGTGAGAAGATAAGAGGAAGTTACAGCGAGAGTGTTGTAGGTTGTATCCCTTCATTTATTGGATAATAATAAAGGAAGGACTCGCAATTTCTCTGGTGGACGTAGCCCATATTGGGTGAACCAGGTATATCTATGTCTCTATTGTGTTATGTATCTTCTATGTTTTATTCCGCATGCCTAATGGTTAAGAACATGTGTTTCCTCTTAAGAGGTCACAAGTTCAAATCCAGAGGGGGGTAGGGTATGTATACCTACGTAGACTTTACTAGTCAAATCGTTGGGCGGAGGAGGGTCCCTTGTCCCACAAACAAGGGGGTCTCATACACCAATTTGGTGTGGCTTGGTCGTGACCTCAAAAATAGATTATATATTATTTCTTTCCGATCCTCTTTTTTCTAACAATTCGTATTAGAGCAAAAGGTAACTTGCAAGAAAATAGGGTTCCTAGTTCGAGTGAGAGAAATACTGAAGATGGAAAGTTTAGAGTCGAAAAATTTAACAACCAAAACTACTAGTAATGGAAGATATAATGGAAGACCATATATATTAGAAGTATGTTTTCCCACCATTGGGCAAAAAAAGAAAGTAGCCGATGAGTGTGAAGGATGAAGAATGGGAGGTTCTTGACAGAAAGGCACTAGGAATGATATGGTTGTGTTTGGAAGCATCGGTGGCCTTCAACATTTCAAAATAAAAGACAAGGAAGGATTTGATGAAGGCATTGGATAAACTATATGAAAAACCCTCGGCCTCCAACAAGGTATTTCTATTGAAGTGATTATTTAATATGAAGATGTCAGAAGGTGGGTATGTTGTCGATCATTTAAATGAATTTAATATGGTTACTAATCAACTAAGTTCTGCAGGAGTGGACTTTGATGGTGATGTTAGGGATCTTCTAATCATGTGCCCCTCGCTAGAAAGTTGGAACGGCTTGGTCATGGCTGTAAGTAACTCTGTCTTTGGTTCAAACACTTTGAAATTTGATGATGTTGTTGGTGTTATCCTTAGCTAGGAAATGTGACATAAAAGTGTAGGTGATAAATCAGGTAATGTGTTGACCATGGAGAACAAGGGAAGACAAAGGGAAAGAGGAAAGAGTCCAGGGAACTATGGGAAGTCTAAGAATCACAGATCCAAATCTAAACTAGCAAAGATTGAGTGCTGGAATTGTGGGAAGAAAGGACATATGAAGAAAGAATGCAAATCTCCAAAGAAACAAGCAGATGGACATCAGGAGAAAAATCGGGAAGCAAATGTAGCAGGTGATGTGTTACAAGATGATTTGATTCTTTCTTTAGATAACATTGTTGATTCTTGGGTATTAGATTCAGGGGATTCATTTCATGCCACACCCCATTGGAAATATTTTCAAGATTATGTTCAAGGTGATTTTGGACAAGTTTACTTTGGTGATGATAAACCATGTAAAATTGTTGGAATGGGTAAGGTACAAATAAAGTTAAAGAATGGAAACCAATGGTTAATGAAAGAGGTGATACATGTTCCAAATTTGAGAAGAAATATAATTTCAACAACGCAATTGGAAAGTGAAGGTTGTATATCTACATTTATAGAAAAGGCGTGGAAGGCCACTAAAGGATCACTGGTAATAACAAATGGAGAGAAGGTAGGTACATTGTATTTATGCACTGGTAATGTTGACTCTTCTGTTTCTTTAGCTTCTACAAGAGTGGATACAACACTGTGGCACCGCAGGCTTAGACACATGAGTGAAAAAGGAATGCAGATACTCCACAAAAGGAATTTTTTGCCATATCTCAAACGAGTTGATTTGGATTTCTGTGAGCACTATGTTTATGGAAAACGTAAGAGAGTCAGATTTATCGTAGTTGGGAAGGAAAATAAGAGTGAAAAGTTAGAGATTGTGCATACAGATGTATGGGGACCAGCTCAGGTATTATCTCATGGTGGCTCTTGTTATTATGTTACTTTTATTGATGATGCAACTAGGAAAACTTGGGTTTATTGCATTCAACAAAAATATGATGTTTTTGACACTTTTAAGAAATGGAAAGCTTTGGTTGAGAATGAGACAGGAAAAAGGTTGAAGTGTCTCAGATAAAATAATGGAGATGAATATTGTAGCAAGGAGTTTGATAATTACTGTTCATGTGTAACAACCCTAATTAACTATGTAATTATCATGAATGATAAATATTAATTTAATTATTTATTAAAATAAATTTATGGAGACTTTATTATAATATTATTAAAATTGGTAGTTGAAGTAATTAATAGGAGGGATAAAGTGGTTGAGGAATTAATGGGGGATAAGGCGGTTGGAGAAATGGAAGGAGGGAGTGGGATTCGAGGGAGAGGGGAGAACTTGGGGAAGGGGAATATTTTGTTTTTGGAGGGTAAGAAAATTTGGGGGAAAAAGGAGGAGGAAGAAAGGAAAGAAGGAGTTGGAGTGAATAGTTTGGCTTGAGGACTCTCACAGGGACACAGTTGTTGTTGGAAATTTTGGACTCGGGGACCAGGAAACCGCAAGGATTCCTAGAGCTAGGGAGTTGGAGAGGTTGTTCCTAGTTGGCTAAGAGGTTAATACTTAGTTTGGACAGGATCAACATCATCAACAACATCATCAACCAAGAAAGGACTAAAACAACTAAGCTTCAGGTTGAGGTAAAAACCTTATGCATTTTCTGCTTATTGTTATCATTATATTGTTGTTAATTATTATGTTGTTAGCATGTTGTTAGTATGCTGCTAAAATGTCAATTATTATGCTAGTAGAAGAATATCAAGAAAGAAGATTTTAAACTAAGTAGTAGTAATTAAAGAAGTAGATTAGAAAGTATTTATGTATTTGTATTTATTTTTATGAGGCTCCGTAATTTCAGGTCTTACAAATGGTATCAGAGCTCGGTTTCAAAACTGAAACCTAGGGCTTACCCATCCTCATAACTGAAAGATTATGCTATATGTTGTATAAACAAACCAAAAAACATGGATATGCAGCCCTGAAACCCTTTAATCACAACTTGTAAATAACCAAAAATAACCCAGAAAAATCAAAATAAAAAAAATATAAGAGACTACCCAAAAGATTGAAATGGAGAGATAACATGAAAATAACTATGAAATGTCTATGAACATTTCATGAACTTGTTCACCTATGAAATCCAACACATGTTTAACTTGTTCACCTGTACACTGAAATCCATGAAAAGAGGTAACAAGATTATGAGTTATGAATTAGAGAAACTTAGACAAAAAAAACACTAAGGTTTTGCAATAAGAAATGTTATAGGGTTTTTATAATACAAATGCAAGAATAATTAAAAAAAATTAACACTTGTTATAAAAAAAAAAATTGCAAATCATTCAAACTAAAATTAAAAGAGATATATAAACATAAATAAATATATATATAAATAAGATATATATTGAAAATATATAGAAGAAGCATAAAAAAAAAACATGACTCTTACTATCCAAACTCCAAGTCATATTTGAGTATGATTCCAAGTGTGAAGCCACGAAGGAGGAGTCCACGAGGGGCTTGTTATTTCCTCAACACACATGTGCTAAGCCTCAAACAACGATGTGTTCGATATTAGCACCACAAGACAACAAAGACTAAATGCCAAACACAACAAAAAGAATTCCACAGTACAGTGTAACCATTCTTTCAGAGATCCGAGATGCCAAGCTCTTGCCGCTACAACCACCATTAACAACATTGCACGTACACCAACCTCTCATTGATGGTCTTCTATCCTTTTTCGGCACGTCACATTTAACCGGAGTAGCAAAGAAAGAGGAACAACCCTGTATTAAAACGTCAGAGAGAAACCAGTGAAGAATCACACAGCGCAAACTCGGTTATAGAACACTTCTTCAACTTCTCCATTCCATTCCAATGAATAAGTTTGATAGAATTTCCAACATGGGTTCTCTACATTTTTATCTTCTGTTCTACATTCTGCAACAAACAAAATCGTCCGGCCAAACAATTCCCCGAGAGAAAATAAAAAAATGAAAACGGAAATAGAGATCAATCGGAAACACCAACTACAACCCAAAACTCAAAACAGAAAAACAGATAAAAAAAAATGGACTGTAAAAACTAGCGTGCAGGACCATGCTTGCAAACCAAAACAAATATACAGAGAGTTTTCCCTAAAAGGGGGCCGAGAACTACACCAACTTGACTCTTAGTTGCGACCGAGCTGAAACGTGCCCACCTCTTACTTGCCTGCTTGCCTCGCGCTATCCCTCTATGTTGTGGTAGTTTTCGATGCAACATAAAGCACCAAAATCAAGACCAAGCGCCAAGTCACATGGAAAGAACCTGCAAGGGAATACAATACATCACGCTGTTGAAGGCAAAGGAAGAGGAACCCTCGGCCACAGTTATAGAGGAAGAGGCGGTTGGGAGGGAATATTGTGTGATGTGCGAGTGAGAGTGGGGGGTAGGGTTTTAGGCATTGAAAGGGGGGGGGGGGGGGG
>JASDQU010103491.1:5583-25247 GCA_032191745.1 Picea mariana | reverse complement strand
GATCTACTACTTGGGAGGATGCAGAGACATTACGCCGAGATCATACCTCACTTTTTTTACCACCTCGAGAATATGTTTCTCGAAGGTTGGGTGTATGTAATGCCACTTTTTGACTTAGACAACTAGAATTACCTAAGGCCTAATCACCTTTATTTTCTATTCACTATGAAACTATTAATGATACACTTGAACTTTTAAGACGTATGAACCTATGTGAATGTCAATTCTATGAATGTTTAATGTTATTTGAATGATGATGGATATTATGCAATCTATTATGTGAATGACAATTCTATGAATGTTTAACGTTATCTGAATGATGATGGATACGATGCAATCTATTGTGTGAATGTTAATTCTATGAATGGTTAACGTTATTTGAATTATGGGGATATTATGCGATCTATTTCTAACTTGAAAATTTTGACATTTAAAGTTGTTGGTACGTGGATACCAAATTGAGATTATGGTTGAATGCATTTACATCATGATAATGCATACATATGTATGAGTTTGTGTTATAGACTAATCTGCAGGTGAATGGGCTATGAAATAGCCAAAGGATAATGATAATAAAAGTTGATGTCATGAACATCGACCGAGAAACAATATGGTATGAATCTTTGTATGTGAAATTATGTTGGTTCAAATGCATTTCTATGATATATGGACCAGTGCAGGTTTTCAGGTGGTGAGACTGCCTAAAACTAAATATACGATGACAAAATTCACAACAACATAGTGCCACTGTATGTTCCATGGTAGGGTGTGGACCCTAGTCCTATTAGGAGCGGTGGAGGCATATCCCATTATGTATCCTTTGAAACCTGGAGTCATTGGAGGATGGTGTTAGCTCACGCTCCCCTAGACGTGTGATGATGATTGTTAGTTGCTTGTTGGGGAAGCTTGGTCAAGAGAGTTGACACTTCTGCTTACGGGTTCTATTTGGAGTTAGATCAATATAGTTGACGCTCCAAGATAGTCTAACAAAGGAAGGATAGAGATGGAAGACGGAAGTAAGTTAGGGAGGAAGGATGAATAGAAATAGTTGAGAGTGTGTGGGTATTTTGCCTTATAGTAGAATTTATTGTTTTCCCCCTTTTTGAAAACAAAATATGTATATATGTATATTCATAATTGCTTAACTGAACTACAATTATCTAAATGAACGTTGTTGTGCTAAATTATTATAATTGAGGGATTTTGCGAACATTTAATTGGTTTACTATCTTTTATGAAATGAATGGTCTTGTTGATTGGATTGGATTGGACGCATACAAGAATTACTATAGGTGTGATAATTATTGTCATTAGTACATGCACGAGTCTTGTATGTGCTAACTACACATGCATTCCTTGCACATGTACACTAGTATGTATAAGTTTTTTTTGTTTACTGATAATGTTGTTTATTTGATGTGGATGTATGAACCATGTGTCATTACCCTTGTATTGTAAATTAATCTAACTTCGGGACGAAGTTTCTTGAAGGGTGGGTGTATGTAACAACCCTAATTAACTATGTAATTATCATGAATGATAAATATTAATTTAATTAATTATTAAAATAAATTTATAGAGACTTTATTATAATATTATTAAAATTGGTAGTTGAAGTAATTAATGGGAGGGATAAGGCGGTTGAGGAATTAATGGGGGATAAGGCGGTTGGAGAAATGGAAGGAGGGAGTGGGATTCAAGAGGAGGATAAGGGAGAGGGGAGAACTTGGGGAAGGGGAATCTTTTGTTTTTGGAGGGTAAGAAAATTTGGGGGAAGGAGGAGGAAGAAAGGAAAGAAGGAGTTGGAGTGAACATTTTGTCTTAAGGACTCTCACAGGGACACAATTGTTGTTGGGAATTTTGGGCTCGGGGGCTAGGAAACCGCAAGGATTCCTGGAGCTAGGGAGCCTGAGAGGTTGTTCCTATGGGGATTTATGGAGCCTCGGCTGACGGGGGTTCAAGGGCATCACCCCCGAAGAGAATTTTTTGGGAAAAAAGCCTTGTAAAGTATTGTAATTCGCAGTCAATATGAACCGTTCATCAATAGGATGCAAATCTGATGGTAGAAGTTATGTCAAGATTTTTTTCCCTATAAGGAAACCCTCTTTTATGTATGAGGGAATTGTTTTGTGGATTTTCATGTGAGTAAATATTGTATTCTGAGAGATGAGACTATGAGAAAACAAGAGGAAGTTACAACGAGTGTGTTGTAGGTTGTATTCCTTCATTTGTTGGATAATAATAAAGGAAGGACTGGCAATTTCTCTGGTGGACGTAGCCCATATTGGGTGAACCATGTATATTTGTGTCTCTATTGTATTGTGTATCTTATGTGTTATGTTTTTGCATCTGTTTTATATTATTTCTCTACAATCCTCTTTTTTCTAACAGCTAGGGCTCCAGTGTTTCCCTGCATAAAGGCATTGGAGTGGACTATCAACCATACTGATAGCAAGAAGTGTTTAGACAATGATGAGTAGGGACAATTTGTGGGGACATGTATTCCCTTGGAGATCAATAAATACTATAAGTTACTAGAACTGGAAGTGTTACTCGACATTGATTTTGTAACACAGTTTCATAACCAACATGATATATGCAAAATCCTAGGTAGTTGGTGGAAAGAAGACAAGAAATATTGCAATCGGTCCCTAGGGTGGTAAAGTGTGAAAGGTTCAAGAGAACCCTACATGTACATCATTGTTATGATATATTGATTATATGGTGAGAAAGACTACTCATGGTTTACTGAGACATGGGTGCAATTCTCTCACACAGTGGCCACCACTAGAAAGATGTTCAATTGGGGAGCTACTATCACCAAGCAGCTCGGTAGAAAAATTGAGAAAGCTCAAAAACCTAAGCCAAGAGTGGTTCCTTCATTTTACATGGCTTCTTATTTGTTGGACTCAATATGTGCTTGAAATGTTTTTGCTAAGATGAACCAAAGTTGACATGTTTCAGAAGCCCTTGTTCATGTTTACTTCAACATGTTATGGGAAAACAAATACAAAAGATCTTATGCCATTATCTGCAACTTGTTATTAGTTGCCTATATACTATTTTTTTTCCAAGAGTGTATGAGGTTATCCAAGAAAGCAAAGAAAATTCTTCCACAAATTGGTAATTGGTAAATAGAAGAAAAATATACATATCTCAGGATTTTCAAAGTTGTTGGTTCCCCTCACCTTCTACCCGCATATGTCAGTGATAAGCTATTTCTTGAGGAAATATGTTATCAAACTATTCTTCAAGGCCTTAATGCCTCTTCGATGAAGGATTAGAAGATGGATTTTATTCCCTATGGTTTTCAGCTTGGATATTATTTTCTTAAGGATACCACACAGGCCAAGCATGAGGGTTTAACGCATCTGGAATATAGGTTTGACACCGGTAGGTATAGAACACACGACCCCAAATGTTTGGTGCTCAAACAAGCTGAGAAGGTTGCCTACAACTAACCTTATGCTCATGAAAAATGGCAAGAAGATTTTTTCATTGAGAATGACAGAACTTGGCCCTTGTTTTGGAGAGGAAGGCCACTCCTAGTCTCACAATTTTCAAAACTTTATCTCTAGATGAACAAATGGAGGTAATAACCCAAGGAGCCACAACCAATAGGGAAGTAGAAGAAGGAAGAAGAGTTGAAGAGATCTCATTGAAAGAAGAAGTAGATCATCAGGCCATCCAAGAAGAACAAAGCAGATTACTCCAAGAACAAGAGCTTCATCGCAAGACCGAAGAACAATTGCAAAGGAAGCGTGAAGAGAGTGTTTCTCAAGAAGAGCTCAATAGAAAAAGAAGAGAGGGAAAAGTGGGGTAGAGAAGAAAAGACTTGGAGGAACAGTGAATGAAAGAGAGGGAAGAAAATACCAAGCAAGATTTGGAAGAGCAAAACAAGACAACACAAGAATCATTGAGAAAGCGAGAAGAATAAAAGAAGAAGAAGGAACAAGAGGAAGAAAAGAAGAAGAAGGAACAAGAGGAAGAAAAGAAGAAGAAGGAATAGGATGAATCACAATAGCCTAGTGAGCAACCAACAAAATCCCATCCTATTGAGACTACTCCTCAAGACATAATTGGTGTGACTCAAGAAGAAGAGTAGGAAGTGGTGAAGATAAAGGTTCCCATAGAGAATGAAGTTGATTGTGGCACTGAAAACCAAGCCCAAGAGCCTTCTCAAACTCAAACCACTAAGAAATCTGATGGAGGTGGTACAATTCAAGAAGCTGACCAGAAGAGGGAAGTTATGTTAGAAGCAGTTAATGAAACTCAAGTACCCATTCCAACCTGGGCTGAGAAAAATATTGCACCTTCAATGACATAGGAACTTGGTGAGGGTTAGAAGAAAACAAATCCATTGGCATTAGCATAAGATGAAGCATTAGGCAAGTCTCGGGTAGTGGACAAAGGTAAAGAACCAGTTGTGGAGAAGGCATAGGCAATGGACAAAGGAAAAGAACCTACTATGGAGCATTTTCATACGCCAAGCAGCTTGGAGAATGTGTTGTCCCGGGGGGATCAACCAATTCTCAAGCCAATGGATGAGGTGGCCAACATAGATCCCATTCCCTATGATCGCAAAAGTCAATCCATTGTTAAGAGGACACAGAGAAAATGAGAAATCAGTGTAGACAATGTTGTTTTGTGTACATCAAAGTAAACATTGTTCGATGCTAAAAGAGCTAATTTAAGTGAGTTGTTGAATGTTGGAGGAGCCATCTCGCATGCAACTATTGATAGCGCTAGAACAAAGGAAATAAAATTCAAGGGTATGCAAAAGGAATTATAATCACTCAAACATCAAGTACATTATTACAAGGAAGCCATGGAGGTGGTATCCAATTTTAAGGGAGATATTTTAGAAGAGCGTGCCAAATATAAACTAGTAAGAGACACATTTTTACAAATGGTAGCAATTTATCAAGAACAAACATTGATGTTCTTTGTAGCACATAAAGAAGTTCTTAAATGGAGTGAGAAAGGAGCCAAGGCCACAGATCATATTGATATATCAAAGAGATCCAGAAAGCATGATGCAAGGAAGACCATGGCATACAAATTATCTATGATGATAGCATATCTAGGATGAAAGGAGATACTAAATACTGGGTGAATTTAGTTGTTGATTTGAATATTTGAATGGAGGAGAAATGGTTAACCTACTACAAATATTGGGAAAAGATCAATCGAACAATAGCTAATATTCAGTTGTTGAGTTCGGGGGTCACCATAGGATTTTTAGGGGTTTGAAGAAGTCGTGTTAGAATTCCAAAAAATTGCCTCCTATTTTAAGATATTTCGATTTTACTATTTTTAGTCTTAAAGTTCAGTAAATATAGACATCGACCTCTGGCATAAGGGTTGACAAATAGTAGAAGAAATTATGAATTATTGTGGCTAAGAACTATTTTGAAGCATAATTCAAAAGCTCTGTATGATCTAAGGCAGTTTTACGAAATTCCTATGTTATTTTCCTTGTATTGTGGATTATTCTTCGAGCAACTTAATATGTCAGGTGTTTCTAGAAAGAATTTCGAACGCAATTAATATTATTCTTTATGTTTGAATGAATCTCTAGAATTTAGTGAATGGTTATTGGTATCAGTGGTTGAGATGTTATAGAATTGTTTTTGTATGTCTCATGTTTAATTCCATTTCCTTATGTTGATTAAGGTTGTTCTGCCCTGAATCTTATGTAACCTGTAAGCTTCGAAGATAATTATTTATTTAGGAGTCTATAGCCTTGTTGTGGCCACAACACCCCCCATATTTTTTTTGAAATTATTATGGGTCCATCCATATAGATTTTGTTAATATCACTTTCTAGAATGTTTTGGTTTGGTTTCTTTTGAGAGATTTTAATTTTGATTTGATTTTAGTTTTGACATCTCCATTGCTTTCATTTTGTTGCCAGCATTCCAACGGTTCAAGTTTCTCCTTATTCTGACTTACAGTTTGAAAGATATCCTTAGTTAAAAGTTTGGTCAATTTTCACAGTCTCAACATAAAATTTATAATTTTTTATGTTTTCTATAAATTGTAAACAAAATTAATGTTATATGTAAATAAGTTTTTATTTATTTTTTATTAATTAATTATTAGTTAATAAGGTTTAAATCGTTTTTTTTTTTTTTTAAATTGTAAATACAATTTGTGTGTGTGTGTGTGTATTTAAGATGAATAAAATTGTCCATAATTTTTTATAAACAAAACATAATTAAATTAGTTTTCATGACTCAACTTTGACAAGTGACATCTTGAGTTTTACTCAATGAAATGAGGCAAATAAGCACTCATTGGAAAGCTATTTGCATGGAGAAAAATATGGCAACAATAATTCAAGCAAATTTGGAGATTTACTATCGCAAAAAATCAGCAAAAGTGAAGGCTACTAATTTGCAACTAAAATTAGTTTTCTGAACTAATTTAGAAGATTTTATTTAGTCAAAAATATTTTTTGTTGCTTATTCATTTCCAAATTGTTTCATTGTTAATTTTTTTTTTTTTACAGGAACGGGTATGGGATTGTATTTAGGTCTTGGCGTAAATGCCTTTAGTCAGGTTACAAAATGTGAGGAGAAGCCCAACTTTCCTTTACAACGAGGATCTCAAAGTCCTGAATACTCATAAACCAGAGGTTTCTACAAATAGCCAACGACTCAATCTCCGTTATTTTCCCTAACTTGTGTATACAGACGAACTGGTTCAATAAAATGCAGAAAAACATGAGAGTACAGAAAGCTCTTAAGGAATGGGATCCCAATCTTCGTCGCTATCTCTTAGTAGGGTGCCAGCTGAAAGAAGAGCTGCTTTGTTGGCTTATGCGTCAGTGTCCTTGTTATTCTCCCTCAGCACATGAAAGAAATTTATACTCTGAAAGGATTTAGTTAGGGATTTGATTCTTGTCGCTAGTCTTGCTAATCTGAAGTCTTTGGGAGCAGAATTGTCCACTATAACTTTTATAATGGACTGAGAGTCACCAATTACATTAACCTCTTTGATGCCTAGATCTTTGACTTGCTTGAGGCCTTGGAATAGAGCCAATGCTTCTACTTGGATGATGGTATTGTGGCCCAAGCCCCAAGCGAAGCTATGCTTGATTCTTCCTACTAGATTCTTAATGACACCACCTGCACCAGCTTTCTCGGGATTGCCTTTGGCTGCCCCGTCAAAGAGAAGAGTATGTTTAGAATGGTTATTCAACCAGGCTGAAAAGTCTTTTTCCTTGAGTCTAATTTTCCATTCTTTGCTTGGCATGCTTTTTCTCGCGGCATGTGCAAACTAGAGGCCCAACCTTTCTCCCCATTCAATATCTTGCTGACTTAAATTGGTTTCCTCAAGCTGATTGCCCAGGCTTTCTTTCAGTTGGTTTTGATCTTGATCGAGACAAGCTTCGCTTCCTGCACTTGAACTCTGAAAATTCTCTTGTTCCTTTCAAGCCAGATTTGCCAATAGATGATCTTTGGCAAGGAGAGCCAGGCCACCTTGAAGCTTTAGTTTTTTGGAAGTACCCCTAGGTAGTTGCTCAGCCAGGTAGCAAACAGATCAACGATGGAGGTGGGACAGATAAGAGTGTTTCTCCAGGGGCCCAGTGACTCTTTCTAGATCTCTTGAGCAAAATTATATTCCAGCATTAAGTGACAGAGATTCTCTTCATTTTCGAGGCACATTATGCATCGGGAAGGCCCTTGGAGGCCTCTTTTCTTCAATCGATCCCCTGTTAGGATTCTATTGTGGCACATTAGCCAGTAGAAAAAGTCGATTTTAGGAATTTTCTTGTGGCTCCAAAGCTCCTTCCAAGTCGCAAGGCTAGAAGGGACGTGGGGTTGTTCCAACAGTTTTGCATAGCCAAGAGCCACTGTGTAGAAGCCCGATTGGGATCCCCATCCGCGTTTATCTTGTCTCCTGGCGTGAATTGTGGCCATGCCCTTCAGGTGAGTAAAAAACATTTCACAGTCTTGTTTCAACCCCAAAGGCACCTGGAGCTTCTTCCAACTAACCCAGTTGCAGTCTTCCCAACAAGAGATATCCCACAACGTGATGAAGCCGACGTTGACCATCCAATCCCGAAGCGTGTGCAGCGAGATGATTTCGGCAAGTGGGGGAGTGTTCATGATGTTGTCTTCCCAGATGTTAATAAGCTTGCCATTACCCAGAATCCAATACGCATGAAGGTTTATCAATGGGGTAGCTTTGACGCAGAGCTTTAGGAGATGTGATCCAGTTTTTGGAAGGGGGTTGTCAAGACAATGTTTCCTTTGATCCATGAAATATTTTTTCCACGGAACAGTTTGCGCCCAGCCAGGCTTTGGAGCGATAATTCTCCATATTTTCTTAGCTCCCATTGCCACATTTTGAATGCTAAGGTCTTTAAAATTCAGTCTGCCTTCCAACAGGGGCTTGGTGACTTTGTCCCAACTTACCAGGGGGATTCTCTTTTCGTTTGGTTTACCGCCTTTCCAGGATAACTTACAGATGTAATCCTCTATTTTCTTGAGGATACAGATAGGAGACAACATGACAGAGAATTGAAAGATTGGGAGGCTATTGAGAACAACCTTAATAAGCAATGTTTTACCAGCATGGTTGAGCCAAGGGAAGCCCCAGGCCTGAATCTTGAGCTTGAAATTTTCTAAAAGAGGGAGCCAGTCTCTGCTAAAGGCATCCTTTTGGAAAATTGGAAGGCCCAGGTACTTGAAAGAAGACCAATTGGAAGAGGCTGCAAAGCCCAAGCACCTGGAAATGGCATTGAGGGTGCTGACAGGAACATTCCAACAGTAGATATGGCATTTCCCTTTATTTAGAATACTTCTCATTGCATCACAGTAATCATCCAATACTCCTTTGAAGCGAGAGGCCGAAAGCAAAGTGGTTGCGCCCAACAACAGAGAATTGTTGGCGAACAACGTATGATTAACATTTTTTACTCCTCTTGCAATGTTCAAGCCCATTATCTCTTGGTCTAGTTGTTTCTTTTGCAAGTAAAAGCTTAGAACATAAGCTTGGAGAACGAAGAGGAGGGGGGAAAGGGGGAACCTCTGACGGAGCCCTCTTGAGGCTTTGAAGAAATATGTTGCTCGCCCATTCACCAAAGGAGCAATCCAAGGCTCAAAGATACAAGACCGAATCCAATTGATGAAGTTATTTCCGAATCCAAACTTGTGCATAACATCAAAGAGAAAACTGTGTCTAACACGATCAAAGGCATTTGCGAGATCAAGTTTGACAACCATACCCTTTTCTTTTCGAAGCAGACTTGAGTGTATCGCCTCTTGTACTAAGATGAAGTTGTCCTCGATCTGTCTCCCATGAACAAAACCCCCTTGATTCTCGGGGATAATAGAAGCGAGGAAACTTTTCAATCTGTTGGCTATCACCTTTGTTATTAGCTTGTGACCGATATTACAAAGAGATATAGGGTGAAATCTGTTGAAGGCATTGGCTCCCTTTTCCTTAGGGATGAGGGCAAGGAAGGCGGAATTGGTGCTGCCCCCAATTTTCTGACAGGTTTGGGATTTTAGGACTAGTTTATGCAGATCCTTTTCGACTATCTGCCAACAATTTTGGAGGAATCTGGCAGTAAACCCATCTGTTCTGGGGGTTTTATTGGGCTCCATGGCAAAGAGGGCAGCCTTAATTTCTTCTTTAGTTACCTTAGCTTTGAGAATCTGATTCATTCTATTGGTGATCTTTGAAGGTACCACATCAAGGAACTTGGAGTTCTGGACCCTCTCCCCTTCTTCACTGTAAAGGTTTTTAAAATGGGAGGATGTTGCCCTTTTGATGCCAATGAAGTCCTTGTGAATAGTGGCATCTTCTTTGATTTATGAGATGGAGTTAAAGTTTCTTCTCGCTTGGGCTTGTTTGTGGAAGAAGGAGGTATTCCTATCTCCCGCTTTCAGCCAAATGCTACGGGATTTCTGTCTCCAATATTCTTCCTCCGAAAAGCATGCCTTGTGGTACTTTTGTTGTCATTCTGCCTCCTTGTCCATAATTTCTTTTGTGATTTCTGCGCTTTTCGTCTGTAGTTGATGGAGCTCCAGGCTGGCTTGGGCTTGTTTTTTTTTAGAAGCTGGATTAGGGAGGGTTTTGGCCCATCTTTTCAGGACTACTTTCACTCTTCTGAGTTTTTCCTCCCAGATGAAGAAGGGAGATCCCTTAACAGGCTCCCTCCAACTTTCCTTTACCTTCTTCATGAAATTCGGTTCCTTGACCCATAAACGGATAAATCTGAAAGGTACAGGGCCTAGGTTTTGTTGGGCCAGGAATTCGAGTTTGATTGGTTTATGATCTGAAACGTTGCAAGGGAGAATATGCATACTAGCCTCTAGTCCTAAAAGAAGGAAAGAACTTTGAACAAGAAACCTGTCAAGTCTCGCTGCAATATGACCAGGTCCGATTCTTTTATTTGACCAAGTGTACTTACCATTGGAGGGCTTGATGTCGAGCATATCCCACTCTTGCATGAGGTCCTCCACCCATTCCCTTGCAGGACTCCCGACAATGTTGCCTCCACGCTTCTCTGACAAAAGCAAAGTGAGATTAAGATCACCGACGATGATGACGTTTTCCACATTCTCCATTTCTGCCAGATTCCTGATGGAGTCCCAACATGCCTTTTTTTCCCCTGCGTTGACCAGAGCGTATACGTTGAAGAGGTTGATGACCTCCTTTGTGTCCAGAAGCTGGAGTTTCAAGTATAGCCAATGGTCATTTAGAATTTCAGTGATCAACGAGTACTTACTGTTGTTCCAAAGAGAGCTCAGCCCACCCGAGGCTCCTCGAGCAGAGACGACCAGTCCTCCACCTTTCTTCCAAAATTTCTTACTAACTTGGAGGAAATCTTTGCCCCCCATTTTTGTCTCCTGGATTAATAGGATGTCAGGGGTTTCTATCCTTATGAGACTTCTCACGGCTTCTTCTATCACTTTGTTCTCCATACCCCTGCAATTCCAGGAGACGACCTTCATCACTTACTTTTTTGAGTGTGTTGAGCTCCCTTGGAGCCCTGAGCTTGATTCCTTGTCATCTTCGGGGTTTTTGCCAAAAGTTTCTCAAGGGTTTGCTAACTGCCCTGAAGCTTATCTTTGTAGGTTTCCTGCGCTCTCTTATCTCGGGCAGACTTTCGACCTCTTGTCGATCTTCTGGCCGAAGTTTGTGTGTTCCCTATTTCTCCTTCTTCTTCTAATTCCTCTGAGTCTTGTTCCTCCTCTTCGACTTCTACTTGTTTTTCCTTGAGGCTTTCTGAGGCACTTTCCCTTGTCCTCGGACCTAAGGGTGCCCCTTTGCCAGGGGACGATGTCTTTTGTTTCTCAACCTTCTGGGTTTCCTCTGGAGCTGAGCTTAAGGGCCTGAATATGTTTGTTTGACCGTTCAGGGTAGGGCCATGCTGATCAGAAGCCGGCTAAGGGCCTTTGTCTTTTGGACCCCCAGATTTGGGGGTTTTATGGGAGTTTTTTGTTCGCTTGACCTGATTCCATCCTTCCTCCTTCTCTTTATCTTTCTCACCATTACTCGGGCAACCCATGGCAAAGTGTCCGTAGACATGGCATTTTCGGCACTTGAAAGGGAGTTGCTTGTAATCTAATTTTTGCACATGAGTCCAACTGTCGAATTTGATTTTTATTGCCTCCGGGAGTCCCACCTCTAGATTGACCTCGACACAAATTCGGGCACAGTCATATTGGTCCTTATTGTTTTCCCGGTCAATAAATTTGCCCAGGGCGTTACCTATGTGTTGCAAAGAGTCCCAATTCCAGCAATGAACTGGGAGGTTCGACAGCCTAACCCATACTGGAACAGCCGTAGGGACGTCCACTTCTGAATCGAAGTCCGGCGTCCACTTGTTGAGATACAAGCCCTGAGGGCCCATGAAATACAACCTGTTCTGAAATATCAGATCTTTATCCTCTTTTGCGGTGAATTCGAACAGAAAGAAGCCTCTCCCTAAGAAGTATGAGGTTACACTATTCTTGATCAAAGGCTTCCAATTTTTGACCACCCAGTTCTCCGTTGCTTTTGGTGAGGGCCAAAGGCCAGTGAACTGTCCCACAAGGGCACGATCCGCCAGTGACAAGGCGACCTGAATCAGTTTCTCTGAGGGGAGAGAGATTTATGGAATATCATCTAGTTTTTTCACGAACTTAGGGGGTTCAGATGTCTTCTTTTTCAGCAAAGAAGCCATCATCTGATTGAAAGCATCCTCAACTGTTGGGGTAGGCAGAGGGGGAGGAACCTGGGAGGAGCCCAACGCCTCCATGGCGGTGAGGGGGAACCCTGGATCAGTCGCGCGAGCTCACAGTTCGCAACAGTCAAAACCTATTTTTTCATATATTATCTTGGCAAAGGATTTTGTGGAAGTTTCAATTGAGGTATTGTTGTCGTTTCATTGTTAATTTTGTCTCCATAGGAAAGCATGAATTATTATTCTATTTTGGTAATTTGTTTTGACAGATTGGAAATTGCAGCCATCTTCAGGAGTTGATCGTGCATAGTGGTTTCCAGACAATCAAAGAAGAATCTCTCCAAACGGTAGAAAACCCACTTCAAAAATGGGTCGATTTACCTTCACCCCAAACAATTTCCTTATAAAATGAATACTCTAGGATAAATATTATCAGGAAGGAGGCAAAATTTTCCATATTTGTTGTTACAACCAGCTCACGGGAAGCAATTTTGTAGATCAATTTTCGAGCGATAAGTGAGAAATATCTTCAAACGATTGAAAACCCACTTCATAAATGGGTCGCCTTACCTTCACCCCAAACCGTTTCCTCAAAAAATTAATAATTTGGGATAAATCAAGATTGGAGTGGCACAGATGTTTCTCAGATTAGAAATCGCGTCACTTTTCAGGAGGCGATTTTTCAAATCGATTTCTGAGCAAACCGAGATGAATTTCACCAAACGGTTGAAAACCCATCTGGAGAATGGGCTAGTTTACTTCTAATTGAGTTGTTTTGCAAACAAATAGACATTTGTGAAGATATTGTTACTTTTCTTAAGGGTTTTTTTTTCCATAATTTCGCCTTTTGGCCGTTTTGAATTCTATAGCTGATTCATAATTATGTAGCTAATAGTGGGATTTGACCCGAATTGAGAAATTATAAAGGGTCTCATAATATTCTTGTAAAGGGGATGGAGAATATGGATAGAATTGTTGCAAGAGTAGAGACTCATTGCACTGTTGTAATGAGTATTCATCTTGTAGAGGATGAGCCATCTATAGGATCAACAATGGAAGAACTTCTTATTTTGTATCCATTATTGAGCACTATTGTTGATTTTGAAGACATAATAAAGAGTTTATTTAGTTCTTGTTTTTTTCTTTATTTATATGAGTATGTTTCTTTATTCAAGCATTATTGTTAGTTTAAATAATTCATGTTTATTTAAAACATTGTCAAGCTAACTTGTAGGTTTTAGTAGAGATCAATTAAGGACCGAATCTCGCATTTAAGTAAGTTTTTATACATTAAGTTGATGGCTATCCACCAACTTAATGTCATATTCGTTTTGTTTTATTCTTGTTATGCTACATAACTATTTTTTTAGCCTAACATGATCTATATTGGCTTAGATACAATCTTCGATTGAATTTAGATATATGTAAAAATAGGAATTTGATAATTACTTATCAAGCAATTATTTTTGCATATTTGTTGCAACAAGTAAAAAGATCTTAGAACTAATTCTTCGACTTGTTAACTCTTTTTTGTTCTAAATTCAAAGTTGGTCCATATTTCATTATCTTGCTCATGGTTGAGAATAGATCTATATCTCTTCCTAATCATGATAAAATAGATTTATTTTGTTGTTTGCAATTTAGATAGAATAACATTTACATTTGCATTTAGAAATCATTTGTAGAAGTCTCCTTCTGTAGGAGCAAACCCAAGCGTGGCTTTGTTGAGCCCTTGTTTCAACAGAAGATTCCCTTCTTTAAGTAAATGCAACAAGGTAATTCCTTCTCTTTTGTCTACTGATAAAAGCAGGTAATAAGATACATTAGCAGATATAAGGCCATTATATATCTTTGTACATATAGATTAGTTTATATTGGATTAGCATTTAGATTATGATAGTTTTAGATAAGGGTAACTGGACCCATTAAACCCAGTCAGAATCACCATCCCAAACGAATAAGGGCTTAATTGGGGCCCTGACCTGGTGATCTCCTTATAATGTTGAACATGGTCAGTTTTGGCCACCGACAAGCCTTAGATAGGTCTTATTGACTGTGGTTACAGATTATCCTTTAGCACATGTTTCTCTCAATTATTAGATAAATACACTCAAAAGAATCGTAAAAAAAACAAAACACATAAAAGAAAAAATCAAACAAACTATTAAGGTCTGTTGTAATCTAGGGAATTGTCTGCATAAGTTACGAGTAGTCGTTCACACAAAGAAATACTAATATACAGGCACACACATAGACAAGAGATAAAAGAGTACACAAAGTAATGGAGAGACTAACAATATGCACTTTATTATGTATCACAATAGTCTTAGCCTCCTCTATTATATATTCATATATTTGTACTTGCTCATTCAGTTACAAGGCAGTTGCAACTTCCTAACTGCCTTGGTTGGTCGACCCAACTAGGTGGTCAATTGACTTACATATTTGACTTGACATTCAATCGACTTGCATATTCAACTTGACAGTCAACTGTTGGGTCTAGAAGACATAGAGAATATATTGAATCATTTGTTCAGATCTTCTATGGTTTCTTGTTGAATTTCCAGGTCTTTTGTTGTAGATGATGTTAGATTTGTTTGCTCAACTATCTGCTCTGGCTGGTCGACCAACTCTTCTGGTATAGTCTCGGGCCAACGATAGAGATGTACTTTTGGATCCAATGTTTTGACGCCTTTACCTAGTCATGATGTATCTGCTTCTTCAAATTCTATTTCTAGTGTCAATGAATGACGACTAGCAGTCATAAAATTAGACTCTAATATACTTGGAATAAAAAATGGAATCTCGGTTGAAGAGGGGAGGTGGAGGCCAACCGCTATCATGGTGCCAGTTGTTATGGCAAATGCTAAAAAACAAATTGATAAATATGAGGCATCAATCTATGCAAGTATTAGGCAAAGGTGTGCCATTTGTCAATTGAATACTATGCCTGGACTCCAAGCGACTTCATTTGTGTCGGGTAACCCAGTTTGTTGGTGATGGAGGTGTTTTGTACCGTAGTCAATTCAGGATTAAAAATTTTCTCAGCGTGTTGTATTTTTTTGATAACCTGGTCGAGATGTTCCACAACATTCTCAGTTTCTAATTGGGCTTTCTTACCTTCTTTGAACCACTAACACTCTTGTTGTGTAAGTTCTATTTCGATGTGCTCCTGCTTCACCTTCATGTTTTCCTCCGCCAATTGTTGTTTTTTTGTTGCACTTGTAGGTTTTACTCGACTAGTTGTTCAACCACTGTTTTGATAGAGTCAAATCGGTCGAGCTTCTCAGTTGATGGCTCCATATTGAGTTTTTCTCATACCAGGTCAATACAATTTTTCCATGTGTCTTGTTCCTTTTCTTTTCTTGCTATCAACTTATCTCCATCCTTCAATGCCCACTTCCATCGTGCTATTGATTATTTTTCTACTTCATTACATAGGTCGAAGATTTGAGTGTCGTTTGCCAAGGTGGGATCAAATATAATATATGTTGTGGGTTCAGATGTTTCGACGGGCCTGAAAGATGTGAAAGATGTGATAGAGGATGTGGTTTCTTTCTTGTGGATCATCTTCTTCTTATTTTTTGTTCTTTCTCTTTGAATTTGATGGTTGTAGCGACAAATCAATTGTCTTTTATGATTCTTCTTGGGATTCTTCTCTAGATTCTTCTCAGGACTCTTCTCAGGATTCTTCTCTGAATTCTTCTTATAACTCTTCTCAAGTTCTTGTGCAAGTGGTTGCTTTCTAGCCGACTTCTCTGGGAGAGGAGTTGACTTACCCATTTGCCCTTGGTCAATTGTGATTTTACTCTTGTCCTGCACACTAGAATTCTCTATTGTATCATGTGCACCCTAATCATTTTGTTGGGTTCTCTCTATTTGTTGTTGTTGAGTTTCCACTCTACTAGTCGGTTGAGAGCCACCTGGTTCATTCGACTACAATCGCATTGGCTTTGTGTAATCATGTGGGGCCTATCAAATTTTTCCCATGTATAGTTGATGCATGTCCCCTTGGCATTCCATATTCTCTTGCTCCTACTTTTTTTGTTGATGTGGGTTGACTCAATAACGTGGCTCGACTACTCATGGTCTGTTATGTCGGTGTGGGTCAACTAATTAGGGTGGGTTGATTGTTCTTGTTGTTTCCCATTGGCATGAGTCAAATTCTCATGTTCTTCTTCGTCAGCCTGGTCCAACAATGTTTCTTCAGAAGAAACTTGAAATCAAGTCTTCTTTTTCTTGTTCTGTTGTGTTGGTGGGTCTTTGACTAGCCATTTTTCTTCAATGATATTGGCAGGCTCAATGGATGGGGATTCCCATGTGAGGTCGATTCGTTGTTGTTTTGTTCTTTGTTTCTTTGGTATATGATTAAAGGACTAGGTCATGTGAGTCATCCATGGTTAGGAGGATGAGTTCGACCAGTACTTGTATCCTACTACTCTTCTAAACTTTGTTTATTTTGTTGCGTGGTCTCTATATGCTTTTCTAGGGTTACCTTCATTTTTGCTTCTCTAGCATGACTCTCTTTAATTGTGGTCATTGCTTCATTGTACATAGGCCCCACACTTTATTTTAATATTTGTCAAGTTTTAGTCGCCTCTTATTGAGTTACATTTTCCTTCTGTTCAACTTGTTGAAGTATTCTCCGAGCAAACTTGTTGAAGTTTTATCTCATTGCTAGGTCATTAAATTCGATCGACTTGTTGGACTGAAGAAGTCCTTACCAAACAATGTCAAGTGGTTTTGTAGCTGGGTTAACTAGTTGAGGTGCCTCCATTATTGGTTGCTTCCTTTTTTTCGGGGTTGTCTTGACAAAAGAACCTGCTGGATTATCCAAGTTATCGATAAAGGAATGGTATAAGGTTCCTCTTTTTCTTTTTCCATCTCAACACCTATAAGTGGCATTATGATTGGTGGATCTTCCTCAAGGATCGTTGTTGGGATTATAAGCTAGGTATCTATTTGTCTTTCTAATTCCTCAAATATTTGTAGTCGAGTTGGCTGGTATATTAGATCTTTTAGAGTTGGTGTTTGGTCGTCCCCACACCATAACTTGGTTGAGTCGATGCACGAATGTGGCATGGGTTGGGTAATGCTCGACGAACAAATTGCTCGATGCACCATCTGTGGGAAACATTCTTGAGATTGTGGACCTAATTTTTGAACATCATGTTGGTCAGGAGGGAATCTGATGAGCCTGTTGTTCTTGGTGCAAAAAAATGATAATTGTTCATGGTCGTACTCTTTTTCTTGTGAAGACAACCTCGCCAACCAGACTGACTTGGCTCATAGCCAAATCAAAAAAGAGGGGAGTCTGATGGATTTCCCCTATTCTTGGCATTCCTTGCAATTGCTTTTGATGATAGTCGCCAAGTGCTCAGACTAGTTGAACATGTCACCACTTTMTTGAATGCATCCTATAGCTTCCATCATTATGAGCTTGACATATGATGCTCAACTTGTGGTAGTGAAACAAAGTGAGACAATGATGCAAGCCCATTTAGCAAGTGGGTCTTTAACTTGATTTATAAGCAAGCCCTTTGAAATCCTTGTCAATTTCAACCCCATGAGTTGTTGTATCTAATAAGTTGGGTCGAGTGTTTTGGGCACTGGATCTCCTCCATGAGGCAGGCCGATGATTCTATAGATCAAGCCGCCTATGATTTCAACTAGGTTGTTGACCCATAAGTGGCCTCCATGGTAGTGATTGATGATAAATTTTGTCGCATCTTCTTTCTAACCCCCAATATCTACAATCCGGTGGGCGCCCAAGTAATGATGAATTTGAGCACATTTGAGTAGTTGAATTTCGTCTTTCCACAAGCCAGCGTCCATGCCTCATGCTATGAAAATTTGCCAATGTTTGTCGCACGAGATTTCCTCCATCCTTGCTTGTTGGATGTTATGCATTCTTAATTCTAGTTCAGTCGTGATTGCCCTGTCAAATATTTGTTTGGTGTGGGGCTCTACCATGGTTTCTTGTATTTGTCCCCTCATTCTTGGCATGCTTGCAAGATTTTCATGGTTGACTATGTTCGTTGGATTTAGAATTACAACAGTTGGGCGATCAATTTCAAGGGTTTCAGTTTGGTTGCTTTATCGCTCAAGAGTAAACAACAAAGTAACAAAGTCATATGAATCATCAATATTTATAGACACGATTACTCAGGACATATTAAATTCAACCGTGGGAAATAGTGATTGGTGTGTTTCATCATTTATGGCAAGCGTTATGTAACTCTGAACTTACAACACGACACTAACATGGTAGAATTTAATGTGATGCCTTGTCGTTTTTGATGTAATAGATGGTTAATGAATATACATGAAGATCTTTATTCAATACCATTTTAGTTTCATTAATATAATTTCAATATTATATCACATCAATAATAATTAAGTAAGAACTTTCTATTAATAGTAAATTTTGCTAACGTTAATTTTTTAAATCATCTTTACAAGTTTCATAAATAATCTAAATATCTCATTACGCCGAAAGGCGTATACCTATTGACAATGGGCAGATTTAATAGGGGTTTAGTGCTTAATAAGTTTTTTATGGACATGATTAAATATGGCTGGAATATTCTTAGTAGTCACACAAAATAAATGGCTGTGATTTCAATCATTAACTTCCTAGCTATTATAAAGACATCCATTTATGTGTTTACTTTTTTACATTTACTTAATCATATTTAAAAATTACTTTGATAGCTAACTGATTGCCACCTAAGTGATTAATAGAAATTAAAATATTAACACCAGAGAGATGAAGCTCAACCGTTTATTTGTTAATCAATAATAAAATTTAATATATTCTTTTAAGGATTCTTCTCATCTTATCAGCCTTTCCGCCAGCCACAATTATGTGGCTGTGCTAGTCTACTAGTAATATTTAGTTGATATTCAACAATTTTTTAAAGAACTTTAATCATTTAACAAAAAATAATAATATAAATAATATTTAAAATAAAAAACATTTTTAAGTAACATTTAGAAAACAAATATATAAAATAGACAATTAAAAAAAAAAAATTCAAAATAATTTGACTTCGAAGCAAAAACTATAGTCAGTCCTTGGCAGGGACTAATAGCACCCACATTGGAAAAACTTTCTTTCATCACACCCCTACAACGTCATGCATTGTGGCCGTCTCGACAGAATTACAGTTCTCAATACAACATCGAACTTCCCTCGTTTGGTTTTCAAAACAAACAGATATACCTCTCAATAACAATGCTGTTCACAGTTTCATGTCAGTGTTGGTCAGCTAGGGTTTGCAGCCAAGAAGGGTTGTAGATATGATCACAGCATTTGGCCCGGCCTATTGATTGCAAGACCCTCCTTCGTCAGCTCTAACCATGTTACGATCCAGCGCCTCGCGTCTCCGAAATCTGAAGCCTGGGACGCATGGCAGAAAGGTTTCTGCTACAAGCACAACAACAAGGGTCTCTCCAGCAGAAATTTCACAGCAAT